>RJWM01004201.1:0-105057 GCA_004363535.1 Dasyprocta punctata | reverse complement strand
TTCTCGAGTCAGGGCACAGGGCACTTGGCTTTGGCTGGGGCTGGGGGGGCCCTTGAGGCTAGGTGTGCAGAGGTGGTTGGAGGCAGGACTCCAGCTGCAGGACCACCTGTCTACACTCACCCCACCTAGAGGCTACCACCACTTTGCATTCAGACAGGATACTGAGGCTGCAGAGCCTGGGGACTGGCGCAGGTGTCCGGCCCAGCAGGTGGACAGGCCTGAGCTCAGGGTCGAGCAGGCTGTGGTGGGCTGCTTCAGGCTCTGTCTGTACCCCAAACCAGCTCGGCAGTTTCCTTCTGAACCTGGTAAGTAGGTGTGGGCTCCAAGAGGCGAAGGGTTCCTGGGACAGTGCTCCCATCTGCCCAGAGGACAGCTGTTGGCCTGAGTCTGCAGACACTACATTCCAAGGCTGTTGGCCTGGGAAATCCCTGTGATGCCATCTTTAAGGGTGCCCACCATCCTGGGCCCCTCAACCAGGAAATCTCAGGATCCATTAGCTGGGGACAGTGGTGCCTACAGCAGGGTTCTGGGGAGGAGGATCTGGGAGGGGCTGGTGGGAGCTGGAGGAGGGAAAGGGATGACTGAGCTGTGTCCACTGAGGGACGGGCCAGGAAAAGGGCCTGACACACCCTCAGGACTGACAGCCATTCAGGAGAAAAAGGCCAGCCCCCCCACAGGACTTCTGCTCACCACCCTGCCCAGAGGTTGCAGGATGCCATCTCCCACTCTGGGGAGGTCACAGTGAGGCTGTCTTGAGCAGCCTGGCCACCAGAGTGCAGTGGGCAGGGACTCAGGGTGGCCTGCAATGGCACTCTGTGGTGCGCCCAGGGGCTGTGAGGACATGGGCCGCTCCAGGCACCCACATCTGCAGGTGATCCCCGGCGGCACAGTGGCGAGGCCTGTCCTTTCAGGGCAGGTGGCGAACGGGCGGAAAGCAAGCTCAGCCACAGCCTCTCAACCATCAGCCCCTCAGCAGCTGCGCAGCCCACAAACAGGACACAGTATGTGGACTGTCCACAACAAACCCGTTGCGATACCGAACTCGCAGATCTCAAGTCCCACATGCCCCTGTGGGGTCACACAGGGAGACCGTGCCACGTAGTTCCCAGGACACAGGCGTTCTTGTGAGGCAGACAGGGTTCAAGCTGACCCAAAGGAAACCTCCCGAACTCTTACAGTAACCAACCCATGCTGTCCCCATGCCAGCCTTCCCCCATGGCAGTGAGTCCTGCCTTAGAAACTAGCCTGCTGCCCCAGTGACAGTGTACCTCAATCTGAAACTATTTATTTATTTATTTATTGAGACAGGATCTTACTCCCTAGCTCTGGCTGGCCTTGAACTCACCATGTAGCCCAGGTTGGCCTCAGACTTAGAGCGTTCCTCCTGCCTCAGCCTCCCAAGTGCTGGGATAACAGGCATGCACCACCACCTCTGGCTCCAGTCTAAAGTTCTGTGGTCACTGACTCCACTCGTGGTAAATTCTTTCACTGTCTGCATCACCGGAGCTCCAGACACCACCCCTGCAGGCAGGGAACAGCACTGGACTCTGGCTCGAGGCGCTGCAGGGCAGGAAGTGAACTAGGCCCGAGTGTAAACAACAGACGGCCACGCCACGCTCCGCACACGACCTCTAGTGGGCACGGAAGTGCCCGCGCCCCAGCGCCTCATCTGTAGGGTGGAGACAATGATGCATTCTTGCAGGACATTTAGTAAGAGTATCTGGAATCTTTAGGTATCTAACGAGGTGCCAGCACGCAAGGATAGCTGTGGAATCCCTGCCCTCCTCCCACGGTAGAGCAACAGGAAGAGCGGAGGAGTAAGGGAGCAGGGAACCGGGATGAAGAGAAGGGGTGCACTGGTGAGCTGTTTTGTACCCCAGTAAAGGCACAAGAAACCCCAAGCTCAGTGCCAACCAGCACGACCTTATTTGTAACAGTCTCTGCTGAGGTAAAGGTGGCCCTAACCCAGCTCGGCTGGTGTCTTCAGGAGGGGAAATGCGGCTGAGCAGGGCAGTACAGCCCTAAAGCCCAGCATTCCTGGAGGCTGAGGCAGGAGATTTGCTGGGGATGTACCTCAGTGCGAAAGTCTTGGGCTCAATCCCCAGTACTGCAAAAAAATGGGGAGAGCAACAAACAGAAACAGACATGCACAGAAGCAAGGCCCACAGAGATGGCCACACGCCCTTGGAAACAGTCTGGGTGATGTGGCCACGAGCTAAGGCGTGCGGGGCCGGCAGGGGCTGGCAAGCAGGGTGTCCTCCTAGAGCCTCCAGAACGTTAGGGTCAGCATCAGGCCCCACCCACACCTTGATTTCAGACTTCTGCTCCCCAGGACAGAGGACACATTTCTGTCACTCAGGCCATTCAGTCTGTGGCCCTGTGTCACAGCAGCCACAGGAAATGGAGGCAGGAGGTGGCTGTGCTTAGTCAGGGCACGCGGCAGGAAGGGCAGCCCCGCTCACCATTTGCGTGATCTCTTCCAGTGTGATCTGGCTGTCGCCTGGGTCCTCCTGGGTCAGCGTCCTGGGAGCAGAAGGTGGGTGAGTCCCCAGGTCCCGTCCCAGCTCAGCCAGATGGACACCTGCTGTCGCCCCAGGCCTCTGCCCTCCTCCATACCTCTGCTCCTCCTCTCGCTATCATTTCCTGATGGCCCTGTCTCCCCTAGCCCCGGGCTTCCTGCGTGCCCTGCACCCATGTCTGGACCAGAGAGCCCAGGCAGTCCTGTGGCTTGGTTGGCACACAGCGCAATATTGCACATCTGGTGGAGAAAAAGATGTTGCACAAGGGCTTAGAGTCCAGGCCTGGAGGATGCCCTCAGGCGTGGCACTGACCAGAGAGGGTGGGGGAGGGGAGGTGGCAGTGGGGGCTGGACACAGAAGTGGCTGAGCTGAAGGGAGGGAGAGGAGCCAGGTGGCTGGGCAAGGAGGTGGGTGCTGAGTGGGGGCAGAGCGAGGCTGGTGGCGTCCAACAGCAATGGACTCAGACTCACACGTGTGAGTGGTCGTGAAGGCCCATAGCCAGGCTGGGCTGTGCAGGGTGAGTTGGCCTGGGCTTCAGGTGGGGCAGCTGCCCTGGCACTGCAGGGTGCAGCCCAGGACAGACGCTCTGAGAGCGGCCTCATGCCACTGGGTCCCAAGAGGTATAGCAGAATGAGCTTCCAGCCCTGGGTGGCCTCGACCATGTGGCCAGGGCAGCGGGTAGCGTGGGCAGCCTGCATTCACTGCCCCACCTCAGCCCGCCTCACCCGCCCTGGCCCATGTGGCCTTCACACAGTGTAGAGGAATGAAGGCTCCGGGACACTCAGCATGGAGCGAGCCATGGCCAGGCAGCTGGACTGGGGGCTGCCGGGACAGGCAGGCTGAGGGCACGCAGTGTAATCGAGCTGACCCAAGCCCTGGGAACAGCTTTCCTGGCTCTGTGCCGCGCACTCCCTGCGTTGGGGCGGCACTGTCTGCTGTCCAGTTGGAGCACAGCCACGTGTGCTGCTCATGTGACCAAGGACTTGGATTTCTGTTTTATCCACTTTTAATTAACAAACATCACAACAGTTAGCTGTGCATAGCTAGGGCCCAGCACTCTGGGACACGGGCATAGCAGCCTGGGAACAGGGAGGTCAGGGCTGTTGGGGCGGGAAGGGAGGGAGGTGCACATGGAGTCTAGGCGCCCCTGTACCCCAGCCCGCTTACCCTAGGGGATGGGGTGTCCTGTCTGGGATGGTCCCTCCTTGCCTCCCTGGCCCTAGCCAGCTGCAGCAGAGGCAGGGGTCACCCAGCTGGGCCCTATGCAGCCCTGACCTGATGATGTTGGCTGCGGCCTTCCGTTCTTGTGTCAGGAGCTCGGGGTCATGCATGACCTCCTCCAGGAAGCTGATCACCTTGCACTTGAGCTCGTCATTGGTCTCGAAGTCCTGTGGGAAGAACACAGGCCAGGTGGCCCTAGTTGCAGCTGCCAGCTGCCCAATGTCAGGGCTAGGCCTGAAGAGGGGCTCTCCTTTGCTCTCTGCCCACAGCAGGCTGCCTTTTTTGTCACCTGGCACAGACGCCCTAGGGCACAGTGGGGCTGTGAGACTCCTGAGCTCAGGGCACTGGGCAGGGCCAGGATACCTGGGCTAGGGAGGTGCCAGCCCTGTCTCCTTGAATGACCTTGGCCCTCTCCCCTGGGGCCGAGGATGTCCTTCTGGGTGTGCTGGAGCAGCTGGGCTCCCACCCACCTGCGTGTGCTTGGAGACCCAGTGGCGAAGCACATTCAGCACGCGGTTGGTGGCTGCTCTGCGGATCACGAACTCCTTGTCCCCATTCCTCTGGTCAGGGGGAAAGCCTGAGTAGGGGACAGAGGGAGAGAGGACGTGTGAGGACGTGGCACCAGTCTTGCCAGTGTGGACTGCTCTTGCACTGTGGGTAGGGGCCATGGTGGAGAGGGTGCAGCAAGACAGAGGCTGTGGCCTCCCTGGGCACACAGGCCACACACCAGCTTCCTTCAACCTCTCTGCCGTTCTGGGGCTGCAGGACAATGCAGGCAGGGACAGGACCACAGGGGCTTCCCCAAGACCAGAGTACTGGGGGTGGGGAGCAGGGCAGGGACAGTGGCCTTATGGGCAGTGGTTTTGTTGTGTACAATCCGTCCCAAGAGCAGAGGGACCTCTGGGCAGGGTCAGCCAGGCAGGGCCTGCAGGGAGAGCGTCTGGGGAGGGCATGCTGGGTGGCCAGAGATGGGCACCCTCTTGGGCATGCCAGGTGGCTGGGCAAGGGTTTCACCCTGTTGGTGGTGGGCAGGGAGGGTGCAGGGCAGACTGGCTCCAGGTATGGGGTCCGGGCCTGGGTGGGCAGAGCCCCAGCAAGTGCAGAGACGGGGGCTGCATGCCAGTACCTCCAGGAGCCGAAGGAGGCAAAAGTCCAAATAATGATGTGGGAAGTTCGGTGTCCCGTGAGCAAGAGTGATCAGTTGAAGCGGGGAGCTCCGAGGGGGTCCTAGCAGGTCCCCGCCCGCCACAGGCCCAGCGCGGGGCCACCTCAGGAGGACCAGGGAGCAGAGATGCCCGCACACCTGCGCTGGCCAAGGACATCCTCCGGTACTTCTCTTTGTTTGGGGTGCCCTCATTGGCCCCCGCAGTTGCTATGGCAAAGGCGGAGGTGGCTGACAGGGCACTGCGATTACTGTCCAGTTCACGACAGGAGGTCATCACGACTCCATTGTTGTAGGAGAAGAGTGGAAACTCTGTGGATGGGAGGGATCTACCATCAGCTGCTCCTGGTCCCAGCCCCAAAGATGGGCGAAAGGGGGGACCAGGCTGGCCAGGTGGCCAGGGCAGAGGGGGGCCTCTGGGAAGGGCCATCCATTATGTCCCACAGGGCTGGCCTGGGAGGGGCTGTCCAGTCACCCTTCCACCTCAGAAGAAAGCCTCCAACTCCCTCCTAGTCCTCCTCAGCTCCAGTCCTATCATCCTCAAGCATTCCTGCCTGGGCAGCAAAGGGGTGTGGACAGGGCCCGTCCCGTGTCTGACACCCACAGTGCGTGATGGTGTGATGGAGAGAGCACTGCACTGGGAGTCTACTCTTGGGTCTGAAATTCTCCTCCACTCCTCACTAGCTAAGTGACCTCGGGCACATGTCCCAGGCTCTCTGGGTCTCAGCGACCTTTGGATAATACCTACTCCCAAAGAGGAGTGTAGAGATTAAGAGACAAACTGGTGAAAATACTTCCCAGTGGGGGAAAAGCAGTAGAAATGCCCTGGAATACCCGGGGTAATAAGGCTTTAGTAGCAAGTAGTAGACACTGACTCCAAACCCTTTAGCTTCATCATGTGAGTCTCTGCGCAGACTCGCACTCAGACTCCAGCAGTTGGTGGCCCCAACTGAGTGTCATGTGTCATCAGGCCCTGTCTCTCTCAGCAGGTGACTGCTGCTCTTCAGTGGCCTGAGACTCGGGTGCCACGGGGGGCCCTGAGCCCCAGCAGAGCCCAGCGTCTCCCTCAGCCAACCACCAGGCAGCCCCGACTGTAGTACACATGCAGACTCGCCTGACTTCGATGACTCCACGGAAGTGAGGATGGGTCTGCACAGCGCTGCCACCCACCATGCTGGGGCAGGGAGGCTTTGGGCAGTGCCAGCCTGGACAGAGGGAGCCCAGGCCACGTGCTCTGCTCAGCCCGACCACCAGCCCTCCCCACCAGGCCTGGGCCGCCAGCCCCGCCGCAGAGCTGTACCTGAAGAATTTTTGCTTTTGACTGATTTAGGTGTTGTCGGTGATTTCGTTGGTGATGTTTCAGTATCGCCCTCATCGCTGTGGTTTTGATCAGTATCTGACTCTTCTCTCACGGAGACTTCAGAGGCTGGGAGAAAATTTAAAAAATACTTTTACTTTTCTCGATTACTTATTAATTTGAAAACTCACACCCCTAATTTATGGAAGTGAAACAGTAAGTTGAAGATATTCCGAATGCAGAAAGCCTCACTGGCCACAGAGCTCTGGGACTCCTTCACACACTAAGGGGCACAGTGAGTCTCTGGGCAGGCTTTGCTCTGGGGGCCAGCCTTCACGGGCACAGCTTCGATTTGGCTGAATGCAGATTCTGGCTCAGTCCTTGCCTCTCCTTGGGCCTGAGAGCAGCAGGGACGCCGCCCCTTGTGAGCTGCCCCCTGCCTTGCGGCACTGCGGGGTCCCTTGTTCTTGTGCTATGCCTCCAGGGCGAGCAATAAACAGTCTTCTAATCCTGAGACTTGTCGCCTGCACCCTCTGGGAAGGCGACTGCCCCATGATGAGAGCCCCCTTCTGGCACAGCAAGTTCTTGGTCAAATATTCTACCTGCTCTGAGCCTCGGTTTTCCACCTAGAAAGTGAATGCATTTATATTTGACCTCTTTGAAAACTCAACCAAGGGCACAGGTCCTCTTTTTTAGAGAAGAATGTTCACACATAGGCACACAATTAGAGGGGAAGAGGCCTGGTTCCAGGGGACTCCTTAGCACTGTCTGGTATCCTAAGGCAGCAACTGGAGTCAGCACAGCCCCCAGGGCCTGTGTGCTGCATGCATGGGATGGCACTGCAACTCTCTGGTGGCTGTTTCCCTCGCTGCCAGCTTTCAGCTGGCCCAATCCTGTAGTCAGCTATTTGTGGAATGTGGTGCGATGATGGCCTCTACCCTAGCCCACCGTGCCCTTGGTATGGTGCCCGGGCCCTCCCTTTTCTAACTCAGAAACGCTGGCCATCCTCAAAGTACTTTCCAAAGGTTCAGGGTGCTGCACGTGTGTGCAACCATGCTGCCCAAGGCCAGGCTGGTGGTTCCCAGGCTATGACCTGGTCTGCGCTGTGACAGAACTACAGCTGAGCCTTTCAGTGTAGCCAGAATGAGCTTGAGATCAGGAGGACTGTCCCGCCCCACACCTGTCCCCGCCGCCTCTGCACCATCTCCTGCCCACCATCTTCCCCATCAGGCATTCCAGGCAGGCTAAGGTTCAGTGCTTTTCCTTGTTCTTCAGTCCTTCACACTCCGTGTTTGTATGGAATGACTCTCTTCCTCCTGGTGAAACTGGATCCAAAGGCACCCTCTCCCACTCTGACTCTTGACTCCCTGGCCCCTCTCCGCCTGCGCTGTGGACCCTTGGGTGTCTCGGTAACAGGATGTGTATCAGGTGCCTGGGTCTCCAGATCTGGTCTCATCCCTCAGCTGGCGGGGAGTGCTGGAGGGCAGGACCTGGCTGGTAACCTTTTGTCTCCTGGATCCTGATCGGGAATCCCTAGTTGGGGACAATTCTGCTGCAGAGCAGTGAATGCGGGCGCTTCGGATGACATGTTGGTCCACTCTGCTGAGGATGGGTGCCAACACTTACTAGGCGTGGTGGACTCCTGCCTGCCATGCCTTGGTGGTTGGGGCACCCACAGATGTCCTCCCTGTCTTGCCCACACTACTGATGATATGACCTGTGGGATCCATGCACCCTTCCCTCCTGCTGGGAGCCTGAGATGGGATTCGCATTGCCTTGGCGACACCTGTGTGCCCACCACCACTCACTCTGCTTGTTAAGAGCCATAAGCTCTTCAGGCCTCTCTAGGGCTGTGTCGCCCTCGTCTGGGATCTTGCTGGCGAAGCTGCTGGACACATAGAGTTTGCTGGTGTCCAGCGTGGCCTTGCTGAAGGGTGACATGGCCGAGTACATGCTGGTGTAGCCATTGGAGCTGCAGCTGAGGGCGGCCAGGTCCAGGGCCTTGCCACCCGTGATGATGGGGATGTTCAGAGACAGCTTCCGCCGGCGGCTGGGCGAGGATGTGCTGATAGACAGGGGCGGTGGTGAGGAGAATTTGCGGGTGGCACGAGGAGACTTGGGAGGTTCGCCATACAGGAGCTTGTTGTTCTGGCCACTAGCAAACAGGAGTTCCAGGGACCTAGGGAAGCCAAGGTGAAATGGGTGAGTGACAGTGGGCTAGGGGGTTGGGATCAGAGGACCTCTGAGTCTGGGGCTGGTCCTCCGAGCAGGGACCCTGTGGAAAAGGGCCTCAGCATGTGTTCACAGAGGCAGTGTCCTGCTTGTGGGGGCCCAGGCGAGGGATGCTCTGGGCTTCCCCCTGCTTCCCTCTAGCCTGGTGTTCAGATCTCACAGCAGACTGCTTGCTCCTCTGGCTCTGTCCCCATCCTTCCAAGGATCCCCAGGGTGCCTTAGCATGAGGATGCTGAGGCTCAAAGACAGGAAGGGACTCATCTGATGACGCTGACCCCAGCACCCCCACACGACACTTGAGGGGCCTCATGTGCACCTCTGAGTTAGGGTGGGCGGAAACCTGGGCCCAGGGCTGAGTTCAAGTCCCCACTCAGCCAAAGACTTTGGGAGCCTCCTGGTCTTTCAGGGCTCCTGTAGTCAGTGGCATTGCTAAGTGGCAGTGGTCAGACAGGAAGGACGGCCTTGAAACCAAGGCTATGTGGCCTGCCCTCTGCATGCTCTACCCCTAGCTATACCAAAATGGGCTCACTCTTTCCCATGAAGTTCAGAGCAAACCTTCCTCCCTTCCTTTGCCAGGAGCCCAGAGCACCCACCTGGCAGGGATGGCGCTGATGGGCCTTCTGTAGATGGCGATGAGCTTGTCCAGGACCACCATGGCTGAGGTGAAGACGCGGTAAGAGTGCAGGAAGGTGTTGAGGAAGTCAATGCTCAGGAAGCGCAGGTCGGTGAGCCGCTCCAGCAGCCGCTCGACACTGGCATAGCGGATCTGCAGCACTTTGCAGGAGTTCATAGTCTTGCTGAAGCGGATGTCAACATCATCGCAGTACAAGGAGGCATCAGACCTAAGGAGAAGGACAGACAGAAGCAAGGTGCTGGGCCCCCGCATCTGTCTCTCCCACCTCACAGGGAGCTCCCAGGGCCCTGGCCATGAATCCCTGTACCCTTGGAACCCACAGCCCAGGACAGTCCTTCCACCATGAGCAGGGAAGCTTGTGACCCCTTTCCGTGCAGCAGAAAAGGGTTCGGCCATTCAAAGGAACGAAGCCCGGATCCACGTAGAATGCAGATGAACCTTGAGGACCCATGCTAACAAGAGAGCGGCGAGACCACACAGGTCTCAGGTCTGCACGCTGACGTCCCTGGGGGAAGGTCAGAACAGGGACAGACTGAGCGCTGCCAAAGGAAGGAGGGAGGAGGAACAGGGGCCAACTGCTAATGCCACAGTCTCTTTTCAGGTGATGGAAGTATTCTGCAGTTAGACAACAGTGATGTCTCCGGCAAGAGTGGCTTTCGATTTCAGAGATGCACACTGGGCCCTGACACAGAGACATGGGCAGGGCACAAGGCCACCCTGGACACAGCCTTCCATAGGAGTAGGTTACTGTCATTCGTGTAGGACAAGTCCTCATGGGGCCCACCCTAAGGCCCCATTTCTTAATATTACGATGCTGGTAACACCTGAATTTTGGAGAGGCCATATCTAAATCACAGCAGAGACATGAAAAAAATGAAATAATGACCCAAACCCTCCCAAATTAGATTAAAATCATTGATCCGCATATCCAAGTAGCTCTGTGGCTCTCAAGTAAGAAAAATGAGACCCACACCAAGATACACACTGTCGGACTTCAGCAAGGACACAATTAGAGAATGCAGAGTAGGAAGAAGTGGCAGGGCACAGGCAATTCCCAGTGTGATTAGGAGCCAACTTCTTCTCGGAGACCACTGAAGGCTTCGGGGTAACAGACCCGAAGTGCAGGAGGGAGAGACGATCAAGGGAGAATCTCATCTCCAGCCAGACACCCTCTTAAAAACCAAGATACATCTCTAACACGTGTCACAGGAGTGTCTTTTCACACTGAGTTACTACCTGTGTCTCTTTGGTAAGGTGTCTGCTCACGTTTACGGCACAAGTGTAACTGGCTTATTTTCTCAGTTTTGCATTCTAAGAGTTCTGTGTATATTTTGAATACAAGTCCCCACCCACACAGATAATGGCAAAAGTTGTACAGTATAGAGAATATACTAGAATCTGATTAATTGTACTCTCTAAAATGGTGAATTTTAGTTTATATGAACTGTATTACAATTTAAAAACAATGAACAAGGCAAAAAGAAGATACAAGGGAAATTTCCAGGAGCCAAAAACAAAGAGAAATCTGGAAACTGGAGGCCACTTTGCTGCCTCGAAGGCATCTGCAGTTCACGGGGCAGCTGGACTCGGGACGCTCGTCATGTAGAGCTGGGACACGTGAGGGGCTGCAGCCCCAGGGAGGCCGGGCCACCAGCAGCAGGTGGGAAGCCCTGTGGCCTCTACCTGCCTCCGGAAAGCACGACTTCCCTGAGGATGTTTGATTTGCTCACTGAGCTTACAGATATGCACCACTTCTGCTGTTCAGGAACCTCACACAAGAGCACCTGAAGGAGGCACAGGCTGTGATGTCCTCGAGTACCCAGTGGGAGCTCCCTGGATGGGCAGATCTTCACCAGGTTCTCTGAGACACTCACAGATAAACTTCCTGGAGCACCGTTCACGATGCACAAGGAACCAACTACTGCAAGGAAGAGGCAGGAGGGATGACAGACTAAATTGTTTCTAAAGCTCTCATACAAAGTTGTCAGCTCCACAGACACCTCTGTCTCTCAGTTGGCCATGCGATAGTGTCCATTATGAAACTCCAGCCAAGGCAGGAGGACAGGCCATATTTCACATCTCCTCCACCTCCTCAGGGTCCTTGACCCCCACTGGCTGCAAGCTGAGCTTTAGGGCCAGTCTGCAGCCAGCACCGGATCAGCCAGACTTCAGATCTGTGACAGCAAAGCCCTCAGGGTGGGCAGGCCCCCGGCTGGGTCCAGGCGAGCACTGCCTGGAGGGGGCATCTGAGGTGGCAGGAGAATTCAGGTCCTTCTCTGGGATGTTCTGGATCCGACCTGGCAGCAGCAAGTCCCATTCCTCCAGGCTGCCAGGACGTGGGGACAGGAGTTGTGTGCAGGCATCAGAGCAGAGTGGCCAAGAGCGGAGGCCTCCACCGGTGGAAAGCAGCCACCCAGAGGGCGTCATGTCCACAGCACCCTGCTGGCTGCACCCCTGCGAATGCATTTCAGGGCCCACACAGGGCTTCTCTACCTGCGAGTGAGGACTCTTCAGCAAGCGCGGTTTGTATTTTCTGAGCATCGTGAGTCTACAGCCTTGTTTTACCTTTGTTGTCAACACCAAGTTTCTGGATGAAGTCCAGTGTTTCCTTTTTCCTTCCTTTCTTCCTTCCCTACCTCCCTCTCTCCTTTCTTTCCTATATGTTTAAAATACTTAATGATTGCTTTAAAGAAACCAAGCATATAGACACATTAGTGATTTTGTTTATATTATGTAAAATGTTGTGATCTGTTATAAAAGTACCAGTTTGTATTTTTTCATTAAGGAATAAGATCTGCCTTTTAAACTAACTTGATGTTTTCTTGGCTTTTGTTTAATATCATAGAAATTAAGTATGACTCTGAAAAACATACTTAATAACTACTTTATTGTAGGTATTTGATACATGCACATAACACACTTAATTCTTTTTCATGTCCCTTTCCCCTATGGCTCCTGCCCTTCCCTTCATCTCCTGATCCCCTTCCATTTTGCAAAAGATCTATCTCCCTATTTTTTGTTAACTATCTTTTTTCTTTATTTATATTTTGAGTTTCTCCTATGAGAGGAACTAAGTGGTATTTAAATGTGTGTCTGATTTATTTCACTTAATACTGTTTTCAAGGAGCATCCATTTTTCTAAAAATGATTCAGATTTATTCTTTCTTTGTCCTTCCATTGTGTAAAAGTACCATGTTTTCTTTATCCATTCGTCAACTGATGGACTTACAGGCTGCTTCCAAAATTGAGCTATTATGAATTATGCTGCTATAAACATGGATATACATGTATCACTGTAACACAATGTGTTTTTTTTTTTTTGTTTGCTTGTTTGTTTGTTTTTTGAGACAAGGTCTCACTATGTAGTCCAGGTTGGCTTTGAACTCACTATGTAGCCTAGGCTGTCCTCAAACTCACAGCAATCCTCCTGCCTCAGTCTTCTGAGTGCTGGGATTACAAGCATATGTTATCATGCTTGGTTTATTGTTTGATTTCTTTTTCCTCTTTCTTTCTTTTCTTTTCTTTTCTTTTTTTTTTCTTTGAGACAGGGACTTGCTATGCAGTTCAGACTGGCCTTGAGCTCACTTTGTAACCTAGGGTGGTCTGAAATTTGCAATGATCCTCCTGTCTCAGGCTTCTGAGTGCTGGGATTATTTGATTTCTTGATAGAGTGCTATCCTTCCTGGAGTAAGATGGAATCTCAGTGTTGTTTTAATTTACATTTCTCTACTGGCCAATAATGTTCATGTTTTTTCATGTATTTATGGGCCTTTTGTATTTATTCTTCTGAGAAGTGTCTATTTCAGTTGTCCATTTTTTGTTTGGATTTTTCATTGGGCAAATCTAAGTTTTCTGAGTTCCTTATATATTCTAGATATTAGTCCTCTGTCTGAGGTGTAGCGGGCAAAATTTTTCCCCATTCTATAGGCTGTCTCTTCACTCTGTTTCTTTTGCTGTGCAGAAGTTTTATAAGTTGATATAATCTATTGTTGATTCTTGATGTTATTTCTTGTGCAATTGGAGTTTGGTTCAGAAAGTTCTTGCCTACACCCATGCCTTTAAGAATTTTACCTGTTTTGTCTCCCAGCAAGGTGTTTCTGTTTTAATATTTAGATCTTTGATCCATTTTGATTTTAGCTTAGTATACAGTGAGAGATATAGGTCTAGATTTAGCACTACTTGCTAGAGACTATCTTTCTTCCAGCATATGTTTTTGGTCCCTCTGTCAAAGATCAGGTGGCTGAATATGCTTGAAGTAGTTTCTGGGTCTTCTATTCTGTTCCATTGATCCACATGTCTGTTTCTGTGCCAGTACCATGCTGTTTTTGTCACTGTAGCTTTGTAACATAACTTGAAATCTAGGATTGTGATGCCTCCTGCTTTGTTCTTGTTATCCAAGATTGCTTTTGCTATTCTGAGTCTCTTCGAGTTCCATATGAATTTTTGGATTCTTTTCTCTAGTTCTGTGAGGAATGCTGTTGGTATTTTTTTTTTTGTGGCACCAGGGATTGAACTCACAACCTCACGCCTGTCAGACAGGTGCTTAAGTCACTGAGCCAAACTCCCAGCCCTGGTTTTTTGAGTTAGGGTCACACTGTGTAGCTCAGGCCAACCTTGCACTTGTGTTGTAGCCCAAGTTGGCCTCGAACTCACAATGCTTCTCCTACCTCAGCCTCCCGAGTACTGGGATTAAAGGCGTGTGCCACCACACCTGGCTTCTGCTGTTGGTATTTTTATTTGATTGTGTTAAATCTGTATATCAGCTTTGGAAGGAGCATGGCTGCTTTGACTATATTGGTTCTGCCTATCCAGGAACAGGGGACATCTTTCCTTTTTTGAAGATCCTCTTTGATCTCCTTTTTCAGAGCTCTATAGTTTTCACTGTAGAAGTTATTCACTTCTTTGGTGAGACTAATTCCTATTTAACTTTTATGGATGCTACTGAGAATGGTATTGTTTCCTAATTTCTTTCTTTATGATTTAATGATTGATATATAACAACACTACTAATTTTTGTGTTTTGATGTGGATCCTGCTACAGTATTGTATTTGGTTATTAATTCTAGAAGTCTTTTACTGGAAACTTTTCAGTCTTCTATATAAAGGATCATGGCACCTGGAAATAATGCTAATTTGACTTCTTCCTGCAGTAAGATGGAATCTCAGATATCCCCTTTATTTCCCTCTGTTGCCTGACTGCTTTTTAGGTAGTGTCGAACAGCAGGGGCAACAGTAGACCTCTTTGGTCCTTCCTGGTTTTAGAGGGAAAGCTTTCAGCCTCTCTCTATTTTATATGGTGCTGACCATATAATGGCTTTTATTAGTCAGGTAAGGTCCTTTTATACTTATTTTCTTCAGGGTTTTTCTCATAAATGAGCATTGGACTTTGTCAAAAGCTTTTTCTGCATTTATTGTTATGATCATGTGAATTTCCCCCTGCTTCTGTTTATGTGGTGTATTACATTTATTGATTTGCATATGTTGGACCATTCTTGCATCCCTGGAATGAAACCTATAGGGTTATGATATGTGATCCTTTTGATGATCTGTTAAATTATATTTGCCAGTATCTTATTGAAGATTTTTGCATCTACGCTCATTAAAGAGATTGGTCTGTAGTTTTCTTTTTTAGTTGGCTCCTTGTCTGGTTTTGGAATCAGAGGGATGCTGACTTCCACGACTGACTTTGGGAGTGATCCTTTCCTCTCAATTTCATTAAAGAATTTGAGGGATATTGGTGTTATAATTTCCCCCAAGGTCTTATAGAACTCATTAGATACTGGGCTTTTCTTGTTAGGGTTTTTTTTAAATTACTGACTCAATTTCATTGCTCACTATGGGATTGTTTTGATTTATGTCTTTTTTATTCAGTTTTGGTAATTCACATGTACCTAGGAATCTGTCCATTTTTAAAAGATTCTTCAATTTGTTGGAGTACAATTTTTTGTAGTAGCTGCTAACAATCTTCGAGATTTTGACAGTTTCTGTTGTGATTTCACCTTTTCATTTCTAATTGCATTAAGGTGAGTCTTTCTTTTTCCTTTTAGTACGTTTAGCTAGAGGGTTCATCTGTTTTGTTTATTCTTTCAAAGAACCAGTTCTTTGAGTCATTAATGTTTTGTATTTACTTTTCATCTCCATTTCATTAATTTCTGTTTTGATCTTCATGATTTAACTCCTTAAGCTAGGTCTGGGTTTGGACTGTTGTTATTTGTTGAGTATCTTGAGGCTTATCATGCAGTTATTTATTTGTGCTCAATCTATTTTCCTAATGTGTGCATTGATTACAATAAATTTTCCTCTTAGGACAGCTTTCATTGTGTCCCATAGGTTCTGGTATGTTGCACTTGAGTTGTCAGTTGATTCCAGGAATTGTTTTCTTTCTTACTTTCTTCTGTGATGTGTTAGTGGCCAGGTACTTATAAATTTTCCATTTTTTGTGTTGATTTATAGTTTTGTTGTGCAATGTTTTGACAGTATATGTGGGGGTGATTTTGATTCTTTTGTATTTATTTAAGCAGGTTTTGTGGATCACTATATGATCTATTTTGAAGAAATTTCTGGGTGCCACTGAGAAGAATGTGCATTTTGTGGTAGTAGGGTGGAACACTCTAAATATCTATTAAGTCCATTTGTTTAAAGATGTGGTTCAGCTATGATATTTCTTTGGTGATTTTTTTGGTTAGTTGATCTGTCTCTTTGTGAAAGTGGGGTATTGAGGTCGTCCACTTTGATTTTTTTTTTTTTTTTTTTTTTTTGCGGCACTGGGGATTGAACTCACAACCTCGCACCTGCCAGGGCAGGTGCTTAAGCCACTGAGCCAAACTCCCAGCCCTGATTTTTTGAGACAAGGTTGCACTATGTAGCTCAGGCCAGCCTTGTGCTCCCGTTGTAGTGCAAGCTGGCCTCGAACTCACAACGCTCCTCCTACCTCAGCCTCCCGAGTGCTGGGATTAAAGGCATGCGCCACCACGCCCGGCTCCATCCACTTTGATTATATTGCTATTTATTTGATCTTTTATGCCCAGCAATATTTGTTTTATGAAGTTAGGTGCCCCAATATTTGGTGCATATATATTTACAATTGTTATCTGTTTCTGCTGAATTGTTCCCTTAACTAATACGTAGTGCCAATCTTTGCTCCTTTTGATCAGTTTTAGCTTTAAATTTACCTTGTCTGAGAATAATATTGCTACTTTTGCTTGCTTTCAGGGTCGTACTGCACAGAATATTGTTTTTCATCCTTTGATTTTTGGTCTATGATTTTCTTTATGGACTAGAAGAGTTTACTGAATGCAACAGAATGCAAAACATATTTTGCTTTTTGATCCAATCTGCCAATCTATGTGTTTTACTTGGGGAGTTGAGATCATTACATGGGCAGTTATAACTGAAACGCATTAACTTATTCCTGTCATTGCATTTTTTTTCTGTTGTTGACTCCACTTTTCCTTTTCTGTTCAACTACTCACCTTGCTTGATGTAGTCAATTGATTTACATTTTGGTTTTGTTGGCCTTGTTGTCTGTCTAGGATATCTTGAATGTTTTTTGGAGTGCTGTTTTGGTGTTCATGTACCCATTAAGGTGTTGTCATGGAATGTTCTTGTTTCTCCATCAACTTTAAAAGAGTTCTGCACAATATATTAGTCTGGGTTGGAAGTTATTTATTTTTAGAGCTTGTAATACTTCATTACGAATTCTCCTGGTCTTTAAATTTTGTTTAGAAGTCTGCTGTAATTCTAATGAGTTTACCTTTGCACGTGTGTTTTGCTTTTCTCTGACAGCTTTTAAGATTCTTTTTGTTTGATGGTTGGGATTTTGACTATGATGTATAGTGGGGAGCTTCTTTTTTTCATCATAGTTAATTAGTGTTCTGTAAGCCTTGTATACCTCTGTGCTGAAATCTCTTCATATACTTAGAATGTCTTCTATTATGATTTCTGTTAATGATTTAATTCTACGTGTGTTGTTTTCTAATTTCTAACTACAATTAGCATAGGGTTTGTCTTCTTAGCATCATCCAGCATCTGGTAGACAAATTTTTCTTATTCTCTTACTGGTTTTAAGGCTTTTCTGAGTATTTGTTGTGATTTTTCTCATTTTGTTCTTGATTTCTGAAACTCTGTCATGACATTGGTCATTTATGCAGTTTATGAATCATATATGTATATATATCTGTATATATATATATATATATATATATATATATATAGTTCCACCACCTTTTGGGTCATGTCCTCTTTGAACTCACCTAGTTTCTTTAATTGCTTTTAAATAATTTCATGTAGGTCTACTACCTGGTGTTTGCTTTCCTCTACATCAGTGACCATTAGAGTATCTTTGGGAGAGTTGGGAGTGTTTGGGGCAATATATCTACATCCCTTAGGCTGAGAGTTGAGGTCAAATACAGTTAGGTGAGTTTGTTGTTGATATGAATATCTCTTTAGTTAGATTCTGTTTTCTAGTGATGTGTTCATGGTTTATTGGTCCAGAAATATTGTTCACCCTTTTAAGAAGTTCAATTAAATAGGTTGGACCCTGTTAATGTGTTATAAGGAGAGATTTTCTACTGGTCATAACAGATCCAATCATACATCAATCATATATAGCAAAGCTTGGTTTCACACCCTCACCCTTTGTCAGTACCTTTTACTATCTATGCTACTTCGTTATTAGCAGTTGGGCAGTAATGTGGAAGGAAAAAGGAAGAAAAAGGGGTAAGTCAGTAGGAAGAGAGGTAGGAGAAATAATGATAGGTAAAAAATTAGATGGGATCAGACTCTGTTGGAGGTCTTTTATAGTTGGAGTACAGGGCTAGTGTTGAAGGTTTTAAGGGAATACTTGTGAGACTGGGGAGATGTAGGGGGAGGGTAATGTCATTTGGGACTGGGGAAAGCTGTGACATTGTTGGAATCTGTTGCTATATTTCTGGTTAATTTTGTTTCAATTCCCTGAGCACAATTCTGTTAGGAGTTACCCTCCAATGACTGTGAATGGTACCATTCAAGTTGAAGCTTTAGTCTGCTCTTATTTTATTTTTTTACAAATATAGGTACCTGCTACATATATGTCACATGAAAAGTGGGGAAGAAGCAAGGAAAGACAGGGAGGAATAGGTAAAAGAGAGAAGAATAGAAAGAACAGAATAGGGATGACCAAGACTTAAAAAGAGAAAAGAGAAGAAAGACCAAGAGAGAGCAGAATATTGAAAAAACCTGAAAAGAAAAAAATTAAAAAGTAGGAAAAACAAGTAAAAAATCATATTGCTACAGAAATGAGAATTTAAACAAAGGAATGAGGGAGAGATGAGGAAGAGAACAAGGACGAGAGCAACAAAAGCAGTCAGTGAGAAGCAGAACTGAATTCCAGCAAGAAACAGTACAAGCTGTGGTCATGTGGCCTCTGTGCCCCAAAGCCAGCGTGTTCACTCAGGTCCCTCCTTGCTGCAGCCTCCGTCTGCTGGTGGGCGGCCACATCAGTTTCCCACCAGCCTAACCAGGAATGGGCGAGGGCAGTTTCTTTGAGCCTGCCTTCTTGTTGAAAACTGTTAACTGCATTCTTTTGTCTCTTTCCCAAGATCCAACCACCTCAATTCATTTTGTTCTACTTTATTTTATTTTGAGAGAGGGTCATGGTATGTGGCCCAGCCAGGTCTTGAACACATAGCGATCCTCCTGCCTCAGCATCCTGAGTGCTGGGATTATAGGCATGCATCACCACATCCAGTCACCTCAACTGATTTGGGAAGAGGAGGATGTGAACTAATTTTTATGATACTGTGCTCTCCTTCACCTTCTGCCAGTATCCCACAACTCCTGCTTCCCTTGCTGCTGGGTAAATTCCACAACTGTCTCCGTTCCCTCCCTTGAGAGATTTTCCACCTAGTACCCCACCAGAGTTCTCTGTCCCAGAACTGAACCTTCCTGCATGAACCCTCAGACCCATTTTCTGCCCCTGCTTTTCCTTTGTGCTCAGACCTGCACTGCTCCTGCCTCACGAGTGCCACTTCCCAGCCTGCGGAATCTGGTGCAATCCCTAGGCTTGGTTTAGGGATTTTTTCCCCTGATGGTGGTCACTGTTTATGATTTCCTGCAAACTCAGATTTTCTGGTCTTTGTGGAAATGTCAGGGCCCACTCCGGACCAGCAGTTCAGTCTCCCTCCCTCCCCTGTTTTTGAGGGGTGACCTGTGAGTCCCTGCTGGAAAGTTCAGTGCTGCCCGTATGCTCAGGGTTTAGCATCTCTGCCTGTAGCCTGAGGGCTGCCTTGGCCGGTGGCATCTGTGCTGCAGAGTCTCAGGTGTGGAGTCAGCACATGGGGCTCGGGTTGCTGTGCTTTCCTTACTTCCTGTGTGAACTCACGCTCCA
Source organism: Dasyprocta punctata (assembly GCA_004363535.1). Taxonomy (NCBI): domain Eukaryota; kingdom Metazoa; phylum Chordata; class Mammalia; order Rodentia; family Dasyproctidae; genus Dasyprocta; species Dasyprocta punctata. The sequence goes on along the minus strand of RJWM01004201.1, from coordinate 85,626 downwards.
TGTCTCAGTTACCTCACGCATAAAATAGAAATAATAAGATCCACTCACAAGACCTTCTCAAGAATGCAATAAGCTAACTGATTTAAGGGACTAGACACTCAGTAAACGAACACCAGCTCCCACCCACTGGCTTTTCACAGAGCACTGCCAATCGGGAAAGCAGATGGTGCTCAGAGGAATTGAGCAATGGACACATCATTGCTGCTCTTAAAGTGCTGGTCTTGGCAGCCGAGGGTGCGGCTCAATGGTACAACACCTGCCTAGTGTGTGTGAGGCCCTGGGTTCAGCCTCCACTCAAACAGAGAACTTCCCTTGGAAATCATCCTGGAACTTGAAATATTAACGAAAAAATAATTGGCCTTTGTTAAGTGCCTTCAAGGAGCAAAGAGGTGGGGATTTCCTTTTAAGGTGAGAAAAATACAGGAAAAGTACAGGGCCTATCAAGATTCTGCAATTGAAAAAGAGGCCCTCCAAAAGGAACAGAAGAGATGGTCCCTTAAGTCAGCTTGGCTGCAAGGCAGAAAAACTAAGAACACTTGTGGCTTACACATCCATCAAGATTCAGGAAAACACACCTTGCATTCACCAAATCATGAGACACCAGGGAAAAGGGCAGGAAGAGCAGCCCCTATTCAGGTGCTGAAATGGAGGTGAATCAATGCAGGGACACCCAGAAAAACACATTTTGGAACATATATTTCAGTTAACATATTTAAGGAAATTGCCTTGAATTTGGAGAAGGAAAAGGAATAAAATGAGAGAAGATGGAAGCGACATAGAGTGGACAGACAGGACCCAACCATTCTGCTATGAATCTCAGGAGAAAGCTGCTGCAGGGATACAGAGGCACAGCAGGAGGAGGAGCCCACGGAGCCCAGGGCTTGGCCCTTGCAGCTCAGCTGCAGCCTGCCTGGCGACTGGAAGGACTCGGCGGCTGTCCCTTGCATGGAACCAGAACACGCTGCAGGTTTGGCTGTCTCCATATGCAATTCCACATGCATCAGAAGTTCCAGCCAGGCCAGCATCTAGGTGAGATCAGTGGACCCCTCCGGCCAAAGTTTACTGCTCCTCTGCCACAGGAAAGTGCAGGGAAAGTGACAAAAGCTCTTTCCTTTCGGTAAACTGCCCTTTCCCTCTCTTCCAGTCCAAGCCTGGAGCAGGTTGCAGGACCACTGGCCCCTCCAGTAATACCTTTACCCAGTCTGAACCCAGCTTCCTATCTGTAAAATGAGAACATGCACTAAAGTAGGCTAACTGCAGGAATGGCTGGGCGGGCCCATGATTCCTGCCAGGTTTGGGGTGAAAAGAGTGCCATGAGCCATAAGGAATGGCCGCCAGGGGCAGGCTGAAGATGCCCCACCATTGTGCCAGACATCTGCCACCCCTGCTAGTAAATGTCTCCAGTTCCTTATGATGTGAACATTTCCTGAGTGCAAAATCAGCTCTGTTCTTCTCTTTGCTTCTCTAACACTCCTTGGCGGAACTCTAGGTGTGACTCCTGTCTCCTGGGCATCAATCAATCAGAGGTCTCCAGCTGATGAGAGAGGATTCTCTCTTCTGTCCCAGGGAGATGTATCCACTTGGGTTCTGTCTGTCCTGGAGGCCACATGTGCACTGCGGTAGGGAGAATGAGCCCTCTGTTCTTCCAGGTGCTGGAAGTCCTACCCAGAGGTCCCAGTCATGTGGTGCTGGGGGCTGTGAGTACTCAGGCTCTGGGACAGAATGACTGTGTTGCAAGCCAACAATTAGGATGTTTTGTCTCAGTCTGAGAACAGGGCAGGGTGTGGACTGTGCTAGAAATCCAGGAGTTTAGAGAAAGACTGGGGGACTTCCCAGGTCACTGACTTCCCTCTAACCTCAATGCCTTCCCACCTGTATCTTCCTAAGCTCTCCATCACAGCACCACTGGGCACACCTGGCGCCCCCCCCACCAGGCGCAACTACTATCTGCAGAATAAACCCCAGCTCTGCCTGCCACACGGCCACCCTCTAGCCCTATCCTTCACTGTGCACTGTGGAGCATGGTGTTATTGAAGAAAATCCAACCATGCTTGAAAAAAATTAAAAGTAACCAGAAGGGGAGATAAAACCAAGTACAGGACCAACAGTTCATGCAAGACAGTGGACTCATGAGTGAGAGCACACAGGCACTGATTGCTGGGAGAAGCATCAGGTGGTGCTGTGTGAGTGAGGGCCAGTATTGGGGTGCATGCCCTGTGTGTACCCCCAGAGTGCTAGGGTGAGTAACAGGCTGGGATTCAGAGGTGGAAAGGGTCAGAGGGCTGAGGGTGGGGCCAGGAAGGTGGTGAGGGGCTGGGAGGAGCCCTGTGCCTGGTGCCGGTGAGAAGCTGCGTCACCAGGCTCTGGACTGGGCTGGGAGAATCAAGGCACCAGGCACTACCTCCAAGTCCCCAGGGACTGCTCAAACAAACGCAGTGGCCCTGGAGCCTGTGACTTGATTTTTCAGTGTTTTTGAAGAGTTCTATGTATTCATTTGTAATCAGGAGAAGAAACATAGTTATTTTAAAAAGTATGCATCAAGTGTAATTCCTAATACTATGTTTTAAACAGTCTAATACAAAAGCAATGCACAGGTACAAAACAAACCACAACAAAAACTAAGCCAAAGTATTAACCCAGACAGATGGTAAAGCCCCAGAAAGAAAGCAAACATCCCCCAAACCCAAATTCCAAACACAGAGCCCAGCACCACCAGAGCCCCAGTGTTGGCCCAGCCCAAGCCTGCCCACCACGTGGCAATGTCTCTGAAAAGCTGCTGTCCCCGAGCTAGGTGAAGGGCACTTACTTGATCATCTGTGGCACTGTGACCTTGGAGTTTTCCTCAAATGCATTCATCATGAGCCCATTGCACCGAATGTTGTCCACACACTGGAAACAGAGGGGCCCAGGGTGAAGGCCTTGGACTCCACCCTGGGATCCAGGCCCCCAGGAGCTCTGTGACGGAGAGGCTCACACTCCCAGCCCCATACAGGGCTCTGTCTTCAAGGGCACTGTCTGGAGGGCGGGGCGGACATAGAGGGAGGTCAAGGCCCAGACAAACACCTGTTGGAGCCTCATGGGGCACCCCAAGCCTCACTTTCTTTGTGGTGAAAGACTTCTCCCAAGTGCAGATCTCAGGGTGGGCCCACCTGAGACTGACTCCTCTGCTGCCCACCCTGAGATCTGGCAAAGATGAGACCAGCCCTGCAGTGCCCTGGGGTGGCTCTTTGCCCTCTGCCCTCTGCTCAGCCAGTGTCAATGCTCCAATGCTGGTTTCCAGCTACAAACCTGTACACATGGTACCTGGGGGATAGGGCTGTAGACAGTGAGGGAGCTCCTGGTCACCTATGTTAGGCTCTGAAAAAGTTCAAGCCAAAATTCAGCTTTAAATAAAAAGCACTCACTCATCCCACCCCAACAAAGAAACAAGCAGGGCTGCATCTCTTGGGGGAAGTCGTGTTTTTGCTCCTGGTGCCTGGGACTGTGAAGTCCTGGAACTTCACAGTTCCGCCATGAGAAGGTCTCCTCTCTGCTCATGGGCAGAATCTTCTGGTTGTGAAGCTGTGTGTCAGGGGCAGGTGGGTGTCAGGGTCACTGGGAAGTGGCAACTGAGAGGCTGGAATCATGGGTGGTGGGTGCCGGGTGCCCCTGGACCCAAGGAGGCACCTCTCAGAGGGAGCCTTCCGGCCCAGCTTCCTCATCGGCCACTCTGGGACCTCCTCTAGCACTGGTTCTGCCAAAGCAAAGAGATAGCTCTTGGACCACACTGGAGAGTGACCAAAAGACTGCACCAGCAGGCTGCACTGACACAGCTGGTCCTGGCTGGGCTCGTGGGCCTGGGGACGTTTTGGTTTGTGGAAGAACCATACAGCCACTCCCTTCGGCCAGCCCCTCCCCCAGGTGGGGTGCACAGCACACCACTCACCTGACTGATGTCACTGGTCCACGCTGCCTTCTCCTGCCTGGACGAGGCCACCAGGATGACTGTGAAGGGCGGGGACTCCTTGGGCTCCACCCCGATCTTAAAATCCAAGTGGTCTATGTCTTGGCCAGATCCTTTGGCTTCCAGTTGCAAGATACGAAGTTGGTGAGTGAGTGTGGGCACTTCTGAAGCTAGGAAATGTTTTGCCGGTCCCCGTCTCACCCACACCTAGTCAGTGGGTGCTAGGATACCTGCTGCTGTTCCTCCAGTGTATTTTTTCCTAGTGGGGGACTCCCATTTCAAACATGGAAACAGAGACCTGGGGTTCAGGAGCAGCTTTTAAGAACAGAGGAACCACCTCGGATTCAGAGCCGGAGGCTCAGATCTGCCCTCTGCTCTTCCTACGAAGTGAGGACTGAGCCCAGAAGGGCAGCCACTAGGTCAGGCCAGAGCTGGCCGTGGGCCTTGCCCCTGGACCATCCTACCATACAAGTGGACTGGGCAGCAAGGAGTGCAGATATCTGAAACTTTGATGATTGGTGGGACGTTTAGTCCAGGTAAGAGCTCCCCTACCTAGGAATAAATTCTGGGTGTTTTATTACTGCTCTTAACCTGCAAAGTCCCTCGAATGCTCAAAAGGCCTTTCTGGGAAAGACTAAAGTCACAGTTCAAGGACTCTTCCAAGCATCCCCAGGCACTGGCTGGTGGGAAACACTTCAGAAGCTCTGTGGCCTGGGACTGATGCCCACTTCCCCATGTGGGGACCACCAAGCTGTGTTTCCTTGAGAAGTGAAGCCCCTTGCCTCCATCTTTACCTGACTTCTGCCTGAATCCTCTTTGCTGAGATGCACAGAGCTGGCTCCACAGAGGTGAATGTTCCTTAATTGGCTAAAAGAATGTGACTGAGTCCAGCCGAGGAGCCATTGCCTCTCATCACACCAACACGGCAGCTCTCGGGTGAGAATCCCCTCCTGTTCCACCCCCCATGGCTGGGATGGAGGCTCGAGCAAGAGCTGTGAAACTTCAGGGCTAAGACATGAGATAGCTGAGGCCATGAGACCCAGAAAGAAATACATCTCCCAGCAGTAAGCGTGCTGGCTTTCCAAGCATCGAGTTATTTATTGTGCCACTAATTGGAGAGTCTCAGGACCTGGTGCAAGCGTGCTTTATTTCCTTCTTTACAAGCTATGTGTGCAAAAGTTATTCTTCCACCCACTCTGCCATGGCCCCACCTGCTCCCTGATTGGTACTAATAAAAGCCGTGGGCACTCTGACTCTTGGCTCTTTGGTTCGCTGACAGCCATTGGTCCTCCCAGAGCCCCTTGAAACTGCAGAACTCTCCCTGTCTTTCTTCATCTGTGTGCCACACTGCCAGGTGGGAGACTGAACTCTCCGTGGGGGTTTTGGTGCCTCTCTGTTCCCCAGGAGTGGACTGGGACTCTGAATCCCTGGCCCTTCCAGCTCTGACACTCAGGTTTAGGATCCCCCGGTGGGTACAGGGAAGTGGGTTTTGGGTGGCTTGGGGATGGAGCTACTTCAATAAGAAGTGAGGTGTCCACGAGGTGGGTTTCGGTGGAATGGAGAGCTTTGGGGTCTGACAGTGCCACCCAAGTCTGGATTTTCTCAAGGCCCAGCTGTCGCCAAGGCCAGAGGTCAGGCTGGTGAGGGGGATCTGGTTCAGTCACTGTGCACATCTGTCCTTCCCTGGGGAGCCCTGGGCTTGGCCTCATGGCTGCTGAGCTATGGCGCCATGACCCCTATGTCTAAGACCAGGCTGCACTGGGCCTGGGGTGCTGAGGAGGTATCCTAGGCCCTCCCCAGGAGCCCAGTCTGGGGCGGGTCTGTCAGTCCTGGTGGGGTTGCCCAGTGGGTGTCTCTGACCCTTGGTGGAGGCCATAATGAAGGGAGATAAGGGCCACCTCAGGTCATGTCAAGAGAGTAGTAACCCTACCCCTCACCTAAACAAGGATCCAACCCAATTCTGGTGCCTGGGGGGAAATCCCAAGAACACAGATCACAGCTGCCCCAGCCCCAGAGCTCTGCTATCCACTCCATCTGTCCTTACTTTCTCTCCTCTCCCCAGGGTTCCATCTCCCCTCCAGACCACGCCCCTCCCACTGAGGGGGCCAGCTACTCTCTTTGGACCCTCAGGCTGGTGCCTCTCTATCAGTGGCACTCATTTCCCTGCTGAGGTTTGACTTTGTCCCCAAGGTTCTGGTGTTGGAAGCTTAATGTCCAAGGCAAGAGGGGTAAAGGCTGAGACCTTTCAGAGGTGATCCATGCATTATTCTGGGAGTGGATTTATTATTGTGGAAGGGAATGGGTCGCTACACCAATAAGTCCTGTCCCCTTCTCTTTCCTCCCCTCTTCTTCCACCATGCAATGTCTTCTGCCAATTTGTGACATAGCAAGGAGGCCCTCACCAAATGGGACCCTTCATCTTGGACTCCCCAGTCTCTAGAACCATGAGCCAAATAGACTTTCATTCCTTAAAACTCACCAGCCTGTGCCTCCGTTACCCAGCAACAGGCCAAGACACTGCATCCCGTCCTTCCCATGTGGGCAGAGCTGGGGCTCTGTGTGCACATGGGTAAGGGGTATACCCTGAGAACACGCAGCCCCAACCCACTCTAGCAGGCAGAAAGAAGACAAGGAGGTGGGCCAAGGCTGTCCCCTGCTGGCTGTGCAGCATCTGCTTTTCTCTCAACCAAGGCCAAAGTTGGTGACCTTTCTGGGGAGCACATGGATGTCCTGCACACTGACCTTCCTCCTCCGAGCTTTCTGGGTCCTCCAGCAAAGTGCAGTCAATGAGAGATATGACTCCATTCTGAAAAAGAGCAGCAGACGCACCCTGGACCAGGGCCAAGGTCTTTCAGGAGTTCTAGATGTCAGGGTTGGGAGGGCCTTGACAGAGGGTATCTGAGCACGTGCGTGTGTGTGTCTGTGTGTGTAACATGCCAAGTGAGCACTTCACCTTGCAAGTCAAGGACGTTGTCTTCACGTCAAGCCCAATGATGGGCAGAACGAGACTGCCTTGATGGGCCTCCCCGGATGGAGGCCAAGGTTGGGCTATACCCCTTGACCTCCTTCTGGCCCCAGCATCCCTGAACATTGTCTAAGAGCTCTGGGTCTACAGGAGCTGGTATCTGTTCTAGGACAAAGCCCTCTTGTGACCAACAGGGAGCTGGGTCGATTTTAGTGACCGATTGTATTACTGTGACTCTCATTTTACAGATGAGACGCATTTGGAGTCTCACCTGCAATATCTGGCCAGTTATGGGTGGTGTCTGGAGACCCGAAGGTGGGGTTCCCCAGTTGTGCTACTCATTTCCATCGCCAGGGCATCCAGCAAAGTGCCTCCTACTCTGTGTGTGAGTGTGTGAGGTGTGCTCCCTGGATACTGTGCTGAGGAAGATGACAGCCTCTGGTGCCTTGAGCCACGCCTGCAGACTCTCCAACCCTCCTCCTTTGCTAGATGAAGCCTAATTCCCCTTCCCTTGGGTTGGGCTGGGCTTGGGAACCCGTGTCTGATAGAAGAATGAAGGGGAGTGGTCGTGCAGGAACCTGGAAGTGCAGCCTAGTAATTGCCTGCCCTCTTGCTCTCTCAAATCATCTGTTCTGGGGAAAGCCAACTGCCACATTGCAGGGAGAGGTGTGCAAACGAGAAACTGAGGCCTCCAGCCATCTTGGGAAAAGCCTCTGGTCCTTATTATGCCTTTGGAGCACCGAGGCCCCAGCAGGTATTTTGACGTAAACTGAGTGAAGGCCGCTGGGTGAGTCACCTCTGATCCAGAAACAGGAAGGCAGCAAGTGCTGGTCCTCAGCTCCTTTAGTCTGAGGATGAGCATCACAGAGGCCTGGCTGTGCAGCTCGTCTACCATGGGGAGGCAGAGGGGACAGGACAGCCACCCAGATGGACTCCAGAGGCTGGGCTCTGCCTCCTTCACGGCTCTTCGGTGGCTTGGGCAGTTCCCAGGACTTACGGGCCTAACCTGGTCCCCATTGTCCTTGGCCTGATCATCTCAGGAGCCTCATTAGCTCGGACCTTCTCTTTCTCAAGGCCCTGACACAGCAGCTCTCAAGGGAGTGTTAAGTCTGGCAGATCTGTGGCCTTCTCCCTTCCATACATAAAGAATGGTGACTTTGGTTTTGGCTCCGTGGGATGATGTGTAACAGCGACTAAGAACACAGATTCTGAAGCCAGACTGCCTGGGTTCAAGCCCCAGCTCTGCCACAGCCTGGCACCTGGCTCACTTTGTGTATCTGTAAGATGGGACACGGGACGGTGCTGCTCAGTGGGCTGCCGCAGGAATTAAATGCACACACCGTACTCGGAATAGTGCGCAGCTCTTACGTGAAGGCTGTTAGCACTGCTCACTATCATGTGCATCACCTACTGAACACTGACTGTGTTCTGGCACTCCTGGGAAGGAGGCAAGGAAACTTCCTTAGCAGACAAGAAAACTGAGGCCTGGGCAGTCATGTGATTTGTCTGGGGTCTCGCCAGGACATAGCTGCACTGGAGTTTGTGCAAGGTCCTGATTCTGTGTTCTTTACCAGTGTGCTAACCTTTCAGAACTCAAAAAGGGGAAAAATCCACAAATACAATAAAACCAACAACATGAAACTGTGCTTTCAGACTCTGAGCAGGAAGCTGTCTGAAGTCTCTTGTGGAATCTGCCTTGCTGTCCCAGATTGCTGGGGGACCCACCAGGCCTGGACAGGTCTTCTGAACTCAGATGGGTGATTTGTCAGAACTGGAGTATTCAATATTTTTAAGTTAATTTTCCTTGGTGCAGCCAACGAACTAATCTGTCAGCATGTTAACATCAGCAGGCTATTGCCACAAATGGCCTGGCTGCGGCCTAGCACCCTGGGCCAGGAGGATCATCTCCCGGGTGCTCTGACGGAATCGCTGTGCCTCCTGGACCTGGCTGCCATAGCATACTCTGATGCGAGTCCAGGGCTTCCCAGCTACAGTGGCTCCGTCACCCTTGCGTCACCAGTGGAGTGAGGTCAGGGGTGGAGTGGGGTCAGGTCCTGAATTCAGGGCAACGTGAGGGCTGTGCCAAGAGCAGTGGATTCTGCCCGGGCTGCACTGGAAGTCACAGCCGTCACAGAAGAGGTCAGGAGGGTGCCAGGGGATTGGAGGCCATGCCTCTGGAAGGACAGCAGGGCAAGGCCTCAGGGCCGTGAGGACACAGGGGTCCTGGGCACTTCCTCCCCTTGCCCCTAGGCTGGGCTGGGCCGGGCAACACTAAGGTCCTGAGGTCTGGAGGTAGCTGTGGGTAGGTGCCACAGTGTGGCCACCTGGCCCAGGGTGCTCCTGCACATGTAGGCACACACATGTGCACACACATACCTACATACATGCACACACATCTATGCACACACACACATCTACATCTACACATGCACACACGTACACACCCACACACATACACAGGCAGAGAGTCACACAAACCCATGCACACACATACCTACACACAAGAACACACACAAGCACACACCCATACAAACACATGCTTACACATGTCTATACACATACATAAACCCTCGTACATGCGACACAACTACACACACATCTACAGAGTATTTACATTTACATATACGCACATGCATGCACACACCTACACAAACACATACAATCACGTATCTACACACATGTACACACAAGCACATACCCACACAAACACATGCACACACATCTATACATGCTGTACACACATTTACATGCACACTCATCTCTACACACACACGTGCGTACCACACACACTGGGGCCTGTTGAGGGCCTCTCTGTACCCCTGCTCTGTCCAGGAGTCCAGCTGCAGCAGAGGCCTTGCGGGCTCTGAGATGCCTTTCCCTTTCCCATGATTCCTTCGGGGGGTCAGGAGTGCTTGCTCTTTCCACTCCAGTGAAACCAGGGTGTGTGTACCTCACACATCTCTGACACCCCACCTGCTGTCTGCCCTGTGGGCAGCACCGTCAGGACCCAGCACCTCCCCTCACCCCCTACCTTGGTCAGGTGCAGCTTTCCACCAGAGCCGCGGGTGCAGATGATGAGATGCTTGGAGAATAGGAAGCACTGCCGCTCGCCCTCTTTCCTCAGGGACAGTGAGCCCAGGCGGCCCCTGGTGATCTTGCCCTTTTCTGACATGGGCACCTGGATGAGGGAACCTGCGATGGAGAAAAGATCCTGAGCCCTGCTCCGGGGCGGCAGGCAGCCTCTGCTGGGCCTTGACAGAGGCAGCACCAAGGGGCACGGGACAAGGCAATGCCGGGTCCTCATGAAAATGCCTGGGGACCCCCTACCAGCTCGTGGTGGGTGTGGAGGGGCCACAGGGCACTGCCGGGAAGGGAGTAAAGGCAGTGGGGCCGGAGCGATGGAGTTGAACAGGGTGGGGTGGACAGGTGCACCCTAATCCACACCCAGAGACACTGCTGGTCAGCCGTGCCCTGCACCACAAAGTCCAGTCCAACCCATGCCTGAGGACCATGACCTGCTCTACTCCCCACCTGACAGGGCTCCTCCGGGGCCTCCCTTTCCACTGTGCTGGGGAAGCACATGCTCCGTCCTCTGCCTGGCCTGGCTGGGGCTGCCCCCCTGCACCTCTTACCACTGTCTAGAAAGCCCTTCCTCACCCCCCGGCATGAGCCCACCCACTCCACCCTGAGGAGGCCCTCAGACCCCAGTCCTGCTCTGGTCACGTGGCCTGTTGCCTCTGGAACACACCCACGTGGCCTTCCTGCCTCTGCCCAACACAGGCTCCTGGAGTGGGGTGCTCTACTCTCTGGGCAACCCCAGAGCCTGGCTCAGACAGGGCAGGTGTGGGAAAGGGCTGGCTGGTAGCACCTGTCCTGCCCACAAGCCTGCCTGGCCTGCTGCAGAGAACAAAGGTTGCTCTTGGACAGCTATGAACAGGTGCCCAGTCCATGAGGGCACTGCCCACTTGGGTTCCTGCAGGGAGGCCCAAGATGCCAAGGAAGGCACTTAGGGCAGGGAGCTGGGGGCTGGCTCTGACTCAGCGCATCACAGTGTGGCTGAGGAGGGCAGTGAGCCACACATGAACTGAGAGCAGAGCTCCAAGGGCACCAGACCCTTCCCAAAGGCAGTGGGCAGCTCTCATCAGTTTCTTACGGACACAGTATGAGGGCTGTGTGGACAGGACTAGCAGGTCCACTCAGAGGCATCCGCCACCCCGCGGATCGCCTGGAAGGCGAACAAGTGACCTTCAGACCCATCAAGGTGAGTGTGAAACCTCGAGCCTTGGGGAGCTCTACAGGGCCAAACCTGATGTCACCTCCTCAGGGCCCCCAGATGCCTGTGACTCGCAGGGTCAGCCATTGCCTGTACCCATCCCCTGCCTGCCTGCACTCTTCTCCCAGAAGGACGTGTCAGTGTATACAATGGGAAACCCAAGGCCATCTGGGTAGAATTATGTTTACATCTGGAGAGAAGGAAGCTGGGAAGCAGTAACATCTGCACCTATGTGCACAGACTCCAAGATCCACAGAGCCAGTGCCCGCAGCAGCACACACACTCCGAGGTCACTCAGCCAGCTGGTGGGGGCCGCGGCCCCAAGGGCTGCCCCTCCGCAGGGGCATGGCACGCAGGCTGGGCACACCTTGTCTCACAAAGGTCTGGCTGGTGTCCAGGAGGATCTCACAGCCTTCAATGATCATGCGCTCGATGGCCAAGTTCTTCCTGATGTTCTCTGTCTCACTGACTTCATCATGCATTATCCTGGGAGAGTGGGAAACAGCACAGACATTTGCATGCAGGCTGTCTTGCCAGCCTGCTTCCTGCGGAAAAGGCAAGGCAAACTCCAGAATCAAAGACCAGCCTGGGAGTCTCTGGGGGCCTATGGTCAGGCTGGGGAGGTGTGGGTGTGGAGGGGTGGCACTGCGTGCCTGCACTGCCCGGGTGCAAGCTCCGCTGCCTGACAGCCCAGGAGCTGTCCCTCTCTGTCCAGAATGAAAGAAACACGTTGGTGAGCAGGCCTGGGTGGCTCTGTAACACCGTTTGAGCCCTGGAGTGGTTTACGTCCCTGGAGCACCTAGAATCCAGCAGACCATGGAAAAGGCTGGCCTCAGACTGTGACTTCTGAGGATTCTGTCCTGGGAGGCCTGGGATGGCACCCTTCTTTGCCTGCCAAAGGCTGGCTCCGTGCAGATGGACTCCTGGCCAGGAGGAGCCATAGGGATGAGAACCACTTGTCTTGCTCAGGGTGGGGTTTTCCTGAGGAAGCTGCAGTTCAGACACAAGGGGTGACTTCAAAGTAGCAAAACGAGTCTCTGGTCTGAAGTACAAGTTGTAGCGGCGCATTGTAAGTGTTGCCCAGGCCAGAAACAGTGTGGGGACTCATCTATACAAACAACTGGGGAGCCTGGGAGGGTTCCTGGGGACCCCAGAGTGATGACACTGAGTATCAGTGAGTGCAGGATGAGGCTCTGGGGCCCGGAGGGAGGGAAAGGTCATCTGTCTACGGCCTTCCTCCCCTCACTGCACCACAGAAGGGACAGGAAGACAGAGGGGCTGTGGTCATGGTGACAGCAAAACCCTTCCCCAGGGCTGAGTCCCCACGGGTGAGCGTGGGAGGGCGAGAGGCTGTCCGAATGGGTCCTAGGGGAGAGGTGAGGGCCTGGACCATGTGCCTGGGGAAGCCATGGGGCACTTTAGGGGATTCAGCTTCTCTGTCCAGACCCACTCCCTTGATGATGTAGCCATGTGGGGACTGAGGAGTGGCTCTATCTCTCAGGCTTGGATGTCGACCTGAATCCTAAGTTCAGTGCTCCCAGGGAGTCCCTGTCCCTCCAAATCGGCCTGGGTCCACGGCAGCTCCACCCTCTGGTGGCCACTCAGAAGCCCTGGTCTCAACCATGTTTAACCCAAAGAAAGCCCCATGGGCCTCCGGTCAAGCTACACCCAGAAACTGAATGTCTTCAACCTCCCTGGGCCTGCTCTACCCTTGGAGAGGATGTCTGGACTCTGGGGCTGAGAGAGTATCAGGCAGGGCCATGACTGGGGGACTGGGACCTCTGAACGGGGTCGAGTCAGGTGCATCTGCCCCTCCCTGCCTGCTATGGACAGAAGCTTTGGGCTAAAGGGCCCTTCCCGGGCTCCAGACACTGGAGAACAGAAGGATGTAGAGCCCTGGGTGGCTCCTCTCCCAGAGGAGCACAAGGTGAGTGCCTGGGACCCCATCTGTGCCAAGACCTCACAGGATTCCCCCTCTGCTTCAAGGGGGGCAGGCTGTGCCCCCACACTGCACCTGTGGCCCTTCTACCTAGCCCATGTCAGCCCCCTCACCCACACTCGCCCTCTAGCTGGCCCCTCTCACCTGGACAGCTCCTCCAGCTTCGACTTGGCGTAGTCCAAGCTGTTGCGCTCCACGTGTTCATGGGGCGTGTGGGCCAGGAGTTCATGCAGCGTCAGGATGTACCTGGGGATCTGTGGGGTAACAGACAGGGATGCGGGTGTCAGGGTGGGTGGTGGAGAGGAGATGGAGAGAAGCAAGGTACAGGCGACAGCAGTGCTGTGGGCTGCAAGTGGAGGGGCAGCAGAGATGGTAGAGGGCTCCTGAGGCTGGGGCTGGGCCCCTGCCCTGCCAGCCCCCAGCATCCCTCAGACAGGTGGCCGGCTTGCTGCTGTGTCTCGTGCCCCCACCCTATCTGCGTGGCAGCACACCTGGAACATGGGGTAGGTGAGGAAGGTCTCCAGTGTCCGCTCCTCGCAGTCAGGCTTGGCCTCATAGTGCTTCAGCAGCTTGTCAAAATCTCGGTTCTGCTTGCAGTGGGCCAGGATCTGGAGGCTGTACTGGTGGTTCCGCACGAACTCCTGGTAGATGTTGAGCATGGGCAGCAGGATATCAAACAGGTCCGCTGCAATGCAAGAAGCAGGGGTCAGTGTGGCGGGGTCCCACAGGCCTGCAGCAGCTGCACCCAGGAAGCGGCCAACCCCGAGTCCAGAGACCCTACCTGCAGGAGCACTGGGACCAGGGATGGGGCCCCCGGAGTCACGCTGACCCATGAACAGAGGGCGGGAGGCAGGAGGAGCCTGCGGTGGGGCATGGCCTGCACCCCCTTGCAGCCTGGCCTCACCTTGGGCATTCCTACAGGGCTGTGCCGCTGGCTCTACCTGCCCCTTCTCTGGTGCCCCCAGCCTGCCTTTCCAAAGTGCCTCTTTCTGCAGAAGTGGGAGCACAAGCTAAGCCAGCAGCTGGCTCTGAGCTGGGTCTCCTGAGTCCCCCATTCCACAACCCCCAGCCCTGCAGAGCTCCAGTCCTGGTTCTGGGTATAGATATTGCACCCCCAAATCCCAACCAGTCTCCCTAAACATGCCCTGTAGCATTTGACAGGATGGGGTGAAATCATGTGAGCCCTCTTCCTATGAACACCACTTAACATCTGGAGTAGTTTGTGCTCCTTGCAGTTAGTGCCAACCAAGGGGGAGCTCTGAGGAGCCTAAGCCTGCAGTCTGCAGGGGGCCCAAAGCACCTGTTTTACTTTGACCCTGAGGAAAACCATGAGAAGCACAAAGGGCACCGCTCCCTGGGCCTCCTTGCCCAGCGTGCGTCCTGCCTGCCCTGTAGCAGCTGCTTCCAGATTCCATCACAGAGATGACACTGACTCCTCCTTCACCCACCAGATGGAGGAAGGAGAGAGAATGCTTTGCCTGCAGGTGTGGGTGATATTCAGGACATCCTGTCATCCTCCCTCCTGGTGTCCGGGCAGTGTGGCCTTGGGGACAGCAGTGGTCAACAGGGATAAGCAGAGCCTTCAATGTGCTCACGCCTTTGGCTTCTGGAAATCTACTTTGGAAACATCCCAGGAACAGCCCCCAACAGGGAGAAATCTGCAGGCAGAGGCAGTCGTGTCCGAGAGCAGCAATTCGGAACAGCTCTGAGATCAGCCATGGTAGCCACTGCTTGGATGGCAGCAACATCTGGGTCCTGGGGCACCCACGGTCATCATAGCACTTGCAGCATGAGAAAACATCCTGCCAGAATGTTCAGCAAAAAACAAAGCAAAACAAAACCCCGGAGCGACATACAATGATTCAAATCCTGTAATGCAGTATGTCTGCAATCATGTCAAATGGGGGAAAACTCTCAAGATCAGTGCATAGCAAAAACTGGAGTTAAATACACAGCTTTTATGGCAGTCATCTTTGGGAAGCAAAATGATGGGTATTTTTACTTTGCTGGGATTTCAAGTGCTCTCAAGTAGGTATGTATATATCTTTTCCAAAGGGAAAAGTAAATAAGAAACTAAAACTATGTCACTCCTAAAAGTTAGCTTTTCCCAACTCATCTTCCCGCTCTGTCCCCTGGAGGTTCTGTTGGGCCGAGGGTGCCACTTGGGGATGTCCTGGAAGCACAGAGCATCCTTGTTTCGAGAGTGGCCTTGGGCGGGTTCTGTGGACAGCAGCCAAGCTGGTACTCACCCAGGACCAGCGTGGGCCAGCTGGAGATGCGAGCTTTCAGGCCCTGGTAGAAGATCTGGTGCAGGAACATGATAGTTTCGCTGCAAGAGAGAGCAGAGGCTGGGCTCCGGCAGGGACCCCTGCCTCCCTTGGGCAGTCCCAACGCTGCCCCTTCAACAGGTACTGACGCACCAAAGCCTGTCCTCTGTGAGACCCTCCCCTTCCCCTTCTTTTCTCCCTTCCTTCCCCTCCCTTCCTCTTCCCATCTTTCCTCTTTGCAGTACTGGAGATTGAACCCAGGGCCTTTGTGCTGAGCTACATCCCCAGGCCAACAGGGTCTGGCTAAGTTGCTGAGTTGCCCAGGCTGGGCTCAAATTTGCCATTCTCCCGCTTCAGCCTCCCACAGGCTGAGGCCACCCCTGTTGTGAGGCCTTCTATGCAGAACCCATCAGCAGGACAGAGGACACAGAATGAGCGTGCAGGCAGGGACAGATGCCAGCGTGGCCCCCGTGAAACCTCAGCCTCACAGGACGGGGGCAGCAGACCTCAGCAGAGCGGTTCCTCGATGCCCAGGTCCCAGGCCATGAAGCTGCCAGGCCAGCCAGCCTGGTCTGCGTCCCACTGTGTCCCCTGGCCCTTACCTGCTAGGGTCCCTGAGATACCCAGACAGCCCTGGGGTCTGAAAAGCATGTGGAACAGCTACTTGTGCTGTGATGTGAGTGGGCTGGGACCTCAGAATGGGTTCAACCACCTTTCCCCTCCCCACTTGTGACCTGAGCCAGATGCCTGGCACCTCGGACTCACAGTCCCTCTGTGCAGAACATGACGATGAGTGATGAGTCACTTCGAAGGCTGTTCCCACACCCCCTGCCCTGGCCTTGCTTTGGGAATTGAAGTCAGAGAGGCCAAAAGACCCAGAGTTCCCAGCTGTTAAGTCCAGGCTTGGTACTATGTGATGCATCCTGGGGCACCGCACAGATCACCCTGCTTCCCTCTGTCCCCCAAGCAGCTGATAGAGCCTGGCCGTGGCTCTCCTCTTATAGGAGAACTTGAGATAGGAACAGCGGGAAGAGCTCAGCATCCATGTTGCCAGGGAACCTATCCTTCTCACGGTCCTCCTCGCCTCTCTGCTCCAGCTCCTACTATCAACAGGTACTGCGGCAGCAAAGCCTGACCTCTGTGAGACCCTTCCCTTCCCCTTCTTCTTTCCTCCCTTCCCTCCTATCCCCTCCTCTTCCCTTCTTCCCTCCTAGCAATACTGGAGATTGAACCCAGGGCCTTAGTGCTGAGCTACAAAGACTGGGAGTTTCCCAAAAGGCTCTGGGAACTTTGTAGGGCACCCAGTGTATGGACAGGAAACTGAGGCTCAGGGATAGAGAGCAAGGTTGCCGGAGTAAAGGGCAGCCCTGGGGTTCCTCTCATTCTTGGCCACGTTCTGCGGCCCTGTCCACTGCACTTGTCCTGCAGCCAGGCGCTTGTTTCCTGCAGTGGGGCACAGTCCTCAGAGCTGGGGTGGTGGGGAGGTGCTGAGCAGGTAGCCAGCCAGAGATGTCCTTGAGCTGCAGCAGAGGTACAGGGGTCTAGGGGCAGGAGGGGCCTGAGTCAGAGAGGTCCCAAAAATCCAGAGGCTCACAGCCCAGGTTTGCAATGTCCATTGTACCCCGCTCTGCAGGGACAAGTAGGGTGGAAAACATCAGGGGACAGAGAAAGAGAATGATCAGAGCACGGCACCTCCCACTGAGGGACAGCTATGGACTTCATTGCACCCCACAGAATGTGAGAGGAAAGGAAAGCTTGCACAGCCTAAGACCAGCAGGGCCACAACTGGTGGAGGACACCTCCCAAGCTAGTACACACTCATTTCTGAGTAGGGACCCATCATTACTGTGGCTGTCCATGGTCACCCTAAAGCCTCCTGCTGCAGGGCAGGGTTCAGTTTGGTGTGGCTTGGACCAGTCTACAGGTGGACACACAGGAACCAACTCTTCGTGTCCACACAAAGGTGCTTCAAGACCAAGAGACCGACAGATAGAGCATAGGGATGCACAGAGGCAGGACCTTGGCCTGAGGTGGGTGTGGTGGTTGGGGACTTTCATGGGTTCTTGAGGGGGTCATGTACAGGACTCGGCATACATCTAGATCCTTCCAGAAAATCCTGAGTACTGCTACAGCCAGACTCAGGGTGGCTCCAGCAAACACTGCTCGGGACACACCAGGCCCCACTTACTTTCTAGCACTGCAGGCTTTAGAGGCAAGTCAGAACCATCCTGAGCTAGAACTATAAAAACATACAGGTGCACCTCAGAGGTGTTGCGGTCTGGTTCCCCCCAATGAAACAAATATGCCCATAGGTTGAACGGCATGGATGTTTCCATTTCCTAGTGCATCTAAAAGTTATCTTTACATGGCACTGTAGTCTACCAACTGTACCTGCATTATCTTAAAATGCACATACACTGATTAAAAAAACTTCATCGCTAAAAGGTGCTAGCAATCATCTTCACTTTCAGGGAGGCCGTCTGTGTGCCAGTGGAAGTCTGGCTTTGCTGCTGGCTGCTGAAGGCTGGGGTGATTGGGCGACTTCTTAAAATAAGACAACAGCAACCTTTGCTGTCTTAGCTAACCTTTCTCAACAATTCCTCTGTAGCACGTGATGTTGTCTGACAGCAGTCTGCACACAGCAGAGCCTCCTTCAAAACCGGAGTCAGCCCTCTCTCTCAAGCCCACTTCATCATCACCAACTTCGGGTAGTGTCCTCGGTGCTCTGCCTGCTCGGCAGTGCTTCCTCATCTTCTCTGGGAGTAGATTCCATGGAAGAAGCATCTTCCTTTGCTCATCCATCAGAAGTGGCTGCGGGACTGCAGCAGTGGGGTCACATCCACAGGCTGTTTTGAGTTCCAGGGCTCCTGTCGTTCCCACCACACCTGCAGCTCCTTCCCCTTTAGGCCCTGTGTTACCAAGAAGCCTGGGCCAAATACTTCCACACTCCTGCTAGTGCCGACACTCGGCCCTCTGCTCCTGACTCATGAATGTTAAGAGTGTCTAGAACAGTGAGTCCTTTCTAGGGCTCCCTTTCACTTTGTGCAGATCTGTCAGAGCAACCACTACCTGTGTTAGCTACAACTTTACAAACTGTATTCGTTAAATGATTGGACTTAAGAGTCAAAGTACTCCATGATCTGCAGGTTGCAGATAGCCTTTGTGCGGTGCATATGTGAACAACATTAATCTTGTGCATCTCCATCACAGTGCTTT
This sequence comes from Dasyprocta punctata, assembly GCA_004363535.1. Taxonomy (NCBI): domain Eukaryota; kingdom Metazoa; phylum Chordata; class Mammalia; order Rodentia; family Dasyproctidae; genus Dasyprocta; species Dasyprocta punctata. The sequence continues at coordinate 67,023 of RJWM01004201.1, read as the reverse complement.
GGATACCAAGTGTTTTGTCAAAGAACCTTTGTATTTCCAAGTGAATTTGGTTTTTTTTTTGTTGTTGTTTTGTTTTGTTTTTGTACTGGGGATCAAACTTACAACCTTGCACTTGCCAGGCAGGCCCTTATGCTGCTGAGCTAAATCCCTGGCCCAAGGGAATCTGTTTTCTAACCAGAAGATCTCAACAGTGGCTTACAATATTCAGTCATGTTGTAAACAGATGTGCTGTCTTCTAGACTTTGCTGTCTCCTTACAGAGCACAGGTAGAGTGGATTTATCAAGGGTTCCAAAGGTCTTGGGGGTTTTGAAAGGGAAAGGAGGTCACGATCTCTGCTGGTTCTAATAAGGGAGTGGCCTGCCCTTTGACGCTCCGAAGCCAGGCACTGACTTCTTCGCTACATCTGTTAGAGTCCTAGGTGGAGTCTTCCTCCAACAGAATGCAGTTCTGTCTGCACTGAGAATCTGTTTGGTGTGGGCACCTTTATCAGTGCTCTCAGCTGAACCTTCTGGACAACATACCTCAGCACTTGCTGCTTCAGCAAGTTTATCAGCCTTTCCACTTCTAATTCCATACCCAGTGCACACAATGTAAGGGAGAAGAGGTTTCATTTTAGCTCATAGTTTGGGAAGATTCAGTCCATGGTCTGCTGGATCCAAGGTAGGAAAGCTGCTTAGCTCTTGACAGACAGGAAGTGGAACAGGAAAAGGGTGTCAGAGAGGAAGGAGTGAGGGCGCAGGTACAGGCCCCAGTGTCAGGCCTCTTTGATACACCCAGACACACCCAGAGTGTGCCCCATCACTCACCTGAACAGATTTCCAAGGCAATCGAGTTGCCACTCTACCCTAATCACCTCCCCTTCTGTGAGGTGAGGCTGTTGCTTTCCGTAGACCTCACCGGCCAGTCACTGGTAGCTTCAGACTTCCCTTTTTTACCTTCTCAGCCTCCACAGAACTGAAGAGTCAGGCCCTTGCTTGGGTCAGGCTCTGGCCTGAGGGCTACACCCAGTTTGCACATTTTCTCTAGGTCAGCAGGGAGGTCGTACATTTTCTCATCGTGTGTGTTCACTAGAGCGGCACTTAATTTTCTTCATGAAGTTTTCTTTGTGCTCACAACTTGCCTAACTGGTGTAAGAGGCCTGGTTCTCCTTGTCTCAGCTTTCTGCATGCCTTTCTCACTGAGCTTTATCAGTTTTAGCTTTCAATTTAAAACACGAGACACATGACTCTTCCTTTATTTGAACACTTAGGGTCCACTCCAGGGTCATCAACTGGGTTAGGAAACATGGAGGACAGGGTTGGGGGAGACAGGTCAACATCCAGGGGACAGAGTGAACAGAACACTCAGTGCTCACCAGTTCTGTCCCTCAGTCTTGCAAGGTGCAATTCATAGTGCCCCAAATGATCACAACAATGACAATGAATGCCACTGATCACAGATCAGTATGACAGGCATGGTCACAGTAATATAATCAAGTTTGAAATATCGCAAGGATTACCAAAATGTGACAGAGATATGAGGTGAACACCTGCTGGTGGAAACCACCTGGCAGAAGTGTCCCAGATTGATGCAGGGTAAACCTGCTGTCTGTGAAGTATGGGGTGGTGGTGGTGGAGGGGGCAGGGGCCGGGGTGGGGGGGAGCTCCACTTTACAGGGCAAACTTTGAGAATTTCATCCGTAGTCTCACTGCTCAGAAATGACTATTGTTACCCATCCAATAGAAAATAAATTATATTGATCTAATTTGCTTTAAAAAAATCACTCTTCCTGTTTGGTGGAACATTTCTCCTGTATCTTGACCATTTATATTTCTTCTCCTGGGCATTTCCTGGACAAGCTTGCTTGCTATTATTTTTTGTTTGTTTGTTTTTTGTTTTTTTTCAGATAGGGTTTCACTGTGTAGTCCGAGTTGACCTTGAACTCACTATGTAGTCCGGGCTGGCCTTGAACTTGCAGCAATCCTCCTGTCTCAGTCTCCTGAGTGCTGGGATTATAGGCGTGAGCCACTGCACCCGGCCTCTTTTGCTAATGTTAAATAACTCTCTGCATTAAGTGTGTAGTCCGGCACACTGCTGTGAGCCTCCTTGCTAGGCTATTGCCACTGGTTTTCCACTTTGCCTTGTGAAGCGCGCCCTTGTCTGGAATTCCGCCTCTGGGTCAGGCGCCAGACCTTTCCCAATCCCTATTCACTGCTGTTTGTTTCATTTTTTCATGTGAATAGTGAAGTGGCATTCACGCCTTGTGAAGCGCGCCCTTGTCTGGAATTCCGCCTCTGGGTCAGGCGCCAGACCTTTCCCAATCCCTATTCACTGCTGTTTGTTTCATTTTTTCATGTGAATAGTGAAGTGGCATTCACTTTGGTTTAAAATGAGAATGAAAGATAAAAACATCATCGTTTCCTTAGTGAGCCAAGTGCCCAATTCACATAGGCCAGCTGCTGATCAAATCCTCTTACATGCCTGAGTTTGTGTCTGGATTCCTATTTCGTTACTCTCGGCTGTTTCCATCACTTTGTAACACTTCATTTGTGAGCAGTGTGTTTACATATGTGCGTGCCTGCAGGGACGCGTCTGCGTGGCCGGGTGTACGTGTGTGTGTATGGCACAGGCCAAGTGCTCGCCACTGTGCCGCATGCCCAGACTAGAACACTATCATCTACTCGTCTGTATTATCCCTTTAAACCAACTCTAAATGGACTTTAAAATAACTGCACTTCGGTTAGAATTACGTTAAACGTGCAGCCTCTCTGAGGTGGAAGTGACACCTTCGGACGGAGAACCCTCCCGCCCCAGATGCCGGCAGCTCTCTCCACTCTGACATCGCCATTACTCGGTACCACGTGCGTTTCTGGGCGCTCTGTGTGCTTCTTTCTACTCTGAACAGGACTCTTTCCCCACACCTTGGTTTCTAAATGGCTGCTGTAGACCAGTCTGGATTATCTCTGAATGGCCCGGACTCCAGCTGTGCCCTGCTGGATCTGACCTCTGCCCTGGTCCTGCCGTACAGTTCCTCTTCCGTGAGCTTCTCACTCCGGAAGCTCCACCCTGCTGCCCCTCGAAAGCCCCCGCCCTACCACCCTGCACACGTTTCATCACGAGCTGGTTCTGCCATCATCCCACTGCCCTCGGTTTACCTGGCTGGTCTCTGCCTCCACTCAGATTCACACTGTGAAGTCTGAATCAATCGTGCAAGTGGTCTTAACCTAGCCTTGAGGCTCCATGGACAGTGGCTCTGCCTGCCTTATGGGTCACTGCTCTTCCCCACTCCCCTCCTGCCATTTTCACCTCATTTCTGTTCTCTGAACTTGTCAAGCCTTTTCCTGCCTCAGGACCTTTGCACGGGATTTCTCTTTGCTCATAACCCTGACTCTTTGACTTGTTGTTGTGGGGGAGGGGACAGTGAGAGGGACAGAGGGAGGGAAAATGTACACATGCAAATGTGCTTTTTTTAAAATCAAGTTTTGGTAAGAAGAAGTAGAAAGCTTTTCATTTTTTGCCAGTTTCCTATCACTTTAAGTAGACATGAATGATTCTTTAAAAACAGTGTTTTTGTGATCCCCAAGAGGAACATACCATGCAGATTTCCTAACCTGTGGGGTCCTTAAAGGTGCAGCACTTGGCTGCATCTTGCATGGTTTACATACTCCTTCACACATGCATTCATCTGGCACATGGTTCCGAGGACCCACTACTGTCAGGTTTGTGATTAGATGCTGGTCTTCCCGGACTGGACCCCAGTGGTAATAAAAACAGAAATCATCCTCCAGCCTGCTGGGTGACCCTCGCAGCCAGGCTGGTAGACTGGGCTGGGACCAAACCAGGCACACCCCGTGTGAGTACAGTCTGAGACGTTAGGGTGAGTTTTACATTTTTAAATGGTTGACACAGAGTGCACCAGAATGGCAGAGTAGAAACTGGCACTGAATCATAGTCTTTCCAGGGCCTGGAATCGAGACATTCAGGAAACAATTGCCTAGTAAGGAGAATGAGACCAAGAGTTCCTGGAATCAAAAAAGAGCGAATGGAAAGCTGAAACTCCCAGAAAACAGGAAAAATTGCAGAGAGAAGAAGGAAGTGCCCTGGAACACTAACCTAGCTCTGTGAGCACAGTGTCAGCCTGGAGGGTCACCACCCCCACTGCTAAGAAATGGACCAGCAGTACCAGTCCAAGGAGGAGCCGCACCTGTGAGCCACAAACACAGTGTGGGTTTATTCGGAAAGTGATTGCTTCGGCAGGGCACACCAGAGCTGGGGAAGAAATCCTCTGAAGTGCCCAGCATATTGATATGGACTGTGTGTGGTTTCCTGAGAGGGCTGGGCCCAGAAGTGCTGGGTCTGAGTCCAGTAGACTCCCTCATTGTTTCCTTCCAGCACAGAACTCAGCAGTCTGTTTGCCTCCTCAATGTGATCAGGGATACAACCCTGGCATGTTCCTGGGTGTACGGACAGAGAGGTTTCGGGAACAGGGGTGGGGAGCACCTCGTGATCCCATAGGCTGCAAAGCTAGCTGGGAACAGCAGTGGCTTCAGGTGTACAGAAGGAAACAAATAAACACTAAAAACACCTAGAGCGAATACTGTTCTGAGGCACTGACTGTCCCAGCAGGGAAAGTGGGGCACCCAGAGAAAAATGATAGCTGTGAATCGCTATCCATTCCCTATATCTGTGGATTCCAATATTAAGGGCCTGGGAAGAAACCACTCACCCAAACACCTCAACATGGAGCAATGATTTGAACTCATTTTTCTTTTTGTTTCTTGGTTTGTTTTGGGCTTTTCTTTTTTCTTGTTTATTTACTGTTTTTCTGTAACTTTTATCTAATGCTATGTATTTTCATATTCTTTTAATCTTTTTTTTTTTTGACAGGGTCTTACTTTGTACTGCAGGCTATCCTTGAACTCACTATGTAACTCAGGCTGGCCTTGAATTTGCAGCAATCCTCCTGCCTCAGCCTTCTGAGTGCTGGGATTATAAGTATTACTTTTTTATTCTTTAATTGGATTTTTATCTCATTTTTCCTCTTTATTTTAATTCTCTCTTTCTTCTTTCCTCCCTTTCCTTTCCTTCCTTCTTTCCTGGGATTGAACCCAGGGCTTTGTACTGAGCTACATCTCAGTCCTTCAAATTTCTTTTTTTTTATTTTGAGATAAGGTGTTGCTAAGCTGCCACACTGCCCAAATCAACTTGGAATCATGCTCCTCCTACCTCGGCTTCACAGAAGGCTGGAATTATGGGCATACGCTATGATGTCTGGCTTCTTTCCTTCTATCTTACATTTTACTTCTTTCATTTTCTCTTTTCTTCCTCTTTACCTTTATTATTGTTACTAAAACTCCTGTCATTTTTTAGTCTCTTGGATAATGATGATGATGACGATGATTTGAAAGAAAGTCTCGCTATGTAATTTTGGCTACCTTGGAATTCATCATGCAGCCCAGGCTGGCTTTGAACTCACAACAATCTTCCTGCCTTAGCCTCTGAGTGCTGGGTTTACAGGCCTGTGCCACCACATCTTAGTTTATTATTATTGCTGATTCCTTTTCTATTGTTCATGGTACCAAACTTGTTGCTTTTAATTGACTTTTACTGTATGTCATTATCTGGTTTGTCCTTATCCGCCAATAGTACTGTGATTTGTTTTCTCCTCTTTGAGTGGTGATGGGATTGAACCTTCAGAGGAAGGCTGCTCACTAAGAAGATGCTCACATGAAAGTGGAACAGACAGCCATCAATACAGAGGCATGAATCTCAACACAGAAGCACATGACATATGAATAAACAAGGCAACACGACTCCTCCAAATTCCCATAATTCACCAGCAACCCAATGCAAATACACTGAAGAAATGAAATGCCAAAGAATTCAAACGACTGATTTTTAAAATGATTAATTACTTCAAATAGGACACCAACATACAGCTGAATGACCTAAGGAAGACAATGCAGGACACACAGAAGAAATTCAACAAAGAAAGACAGAGAGAAATTCTGAAGAAGAGTTAAACAGAAATGAAAAGCATAACGACTGACACGAAAAAGAACTACTTCAGTGGAAAGCCTGACCGACCGATAGAGAGAATCAAGCAGAAAACAGAATTTCACAGTTGGAAGGTAAGGTTGGGGGATTATGCTACGCAGATATCAATAAGAAAACAACAACAACAAACCAAAAAAGCCCCCCCAAAACTCCCAAGAAATTATGAACGAAACATCTAAGTACTCTGGGATATATTTAAGAGACCAAATTTACAAAAGATGGTGCCAAGGTTCAGACTAATGACACAAGAAATCTATTTACTGAAATAATAAGAGAAAACACCACAAATCTTGGTAAAGATATAGACATTCAGGTGCAGGAGGCATTAGGACCACAGCCATGAATGGAAAAGTTCTATATCACACTGTAGTTAAAATGGCAGGAGTTCAGAACATGGAAAAAGTACTGAAAGCTAAAAGAGAGAAATACCAAGTCACTTATAGATGCAAACCTGTAAGAATAACTTCATACTTCTCTGCAGAAACCCCAAAAGCCAGGAGGACATGGAATAATCTATTTCAAGCCACTGAGAAAGTAACTGGCAATTCAGATTATTATATCCAGCAAAGATATTCCCCAAAACTGAAGGAGAAATAAACAGCTCCCAAGATACGCAAAACTAAAAAAACTCATGACTACTAAGCTAGCACTGCAGAAGATACTTGAAAGTATCCAACATACAAAAGAGTAGATAAACTATGAAAAATTTGGAAAAAATCAAGCATTACAAAAACTACAAAATGACAGGAATTAGTAAGCACTCAATGTAAATGGTCACAATTCTCCATCAGAAAGACACAGACTAACTGTTATGGTTTGTGTCTAGATGTCCCCACAAAGCCTCACACAGTCATGGTGATGAGGAAGGCTTTTCAGAGGTGACTGAATCTAGAGCCTGTCATAGATTCATGGTCCATGCTGGATTAAGGGTGTGAGTGCTATACCCGCCTGCATACAAGAGGTATGTCTGCCTACCTGTCTGCCTGCCAGTGTGTCTTTCTCCCTGTCTCTCTCATTGCTTTTGCTGTCTTCTGCTGCCATGAACTGCTGCACCTCTGTCATATTCCACTCTGCTTTGTAGCTAGCCAAATATGGACTGAAACCTCTACAACTATGACATAAATAAACCTTTCACCTTTCTTAACTTTGGGTATCAGGTATTTTGTCTCAGCAGTGAGGAAAGTAACTAAGACACTACCAGATTGTATTAGAAAGCAGGACCCATTTTTTTCGCCTGCAAGAAACAAATCTTACTAGCAAAGACATACACAGACTAAAAATGAAAGGATGGAAAAAAATTCCACACCAAAGGAACGTAGAAGCAAGCAGGAGTAGCTATGTTTATATCTCAAAAAACAGACTTCGAGACAAAATTAGACAAAGAGGGCAAAAATCCACCCAGAATATACAATAATTGTAGATATTCACTGTGCCCAATTTTGTAAAACAAACTCAACATACTACTCAACATAAAGGGACACACATGTTCCAATACAGTAAGAGTAGATGTCACCAAAACTTCACTCTCACCAACAGGGTGATTAAAAAAATCAACAAAGGAACATCAGAATTAAACTATACAACAGATCAAATGGACTTAACTGATGCCTACAGAACGTTTAATCCAACAACTACAGAGTACATAGTCTTCTCAGCAGCTCATAGGATATTCTCCAAATTGATCATTTTTTTAGGCCATAAAGCAAGCCTTACCAAGTATAAAATTGAAATAACTTCTTATATCTTATCAGATCACAAGGAATAAAACTAGAAACCAACAGCAAGAGAAACCATAGAAACTATGCAAACACATGGAGACTGAATAATTTATTTTTGAATGATTGGTGGGGACATTGAAGAAACCAGGGAGGAAATTTAAAAATTCCTAGAATCAAATAAAAATGGAAATAGAGAATACTCTGGGATATAGAAAAGATAGCTTTAAAAGGGGAAATTTAGAGCTATGAATGCCTATACTAAAAATTAGAGATCTCAAATAAATAACTTAATGATGCATCTCAACATCTTAAAAAACCAAGAATATACCAAAACCAAATCCAACAGAAGGAAAGAAATAATAAATATCAGAGCCAGACTAATGAGATGGAGAATAAAAGAACAGACACGATCAATGAAACAATTTGTTCCTTGAAAAGGTAAGTGAGATTGACAAATCCTTAGTCAAACTTACCAAACAAAGAGAAGAAAGACCCAAATCTATACAACTTGAGGTGAAAAGGGATGGTACAACAGACACCACCAAAATCCAGGGGGTTATCAGGGACTGCTCTGAAAAACTAGACTCTAATAAACTGGAAAACCTGAAAAAATAGATAAATTTCTAGACATATGACCTATCAAAACTGAGGCAGGAGGACATGTAAAACCTAAACAGATCAATAAGAAACAATGAGATTGAATCAGTAATAAAAGATCTCCTGACAAAGAAAAGCTCAGGATCAGATGGGTTCACTGCTAATTTTTATGACCTTTGCAGAAGAACCAGTGTTCCTCAAATGATCCCATTAAAGAGAAAAAAAAGGAAGGCCTTCAAACTCATTTTATGAGGCCAACATCACCCTGATGCTAAAACTGGACAATGGCACAATAAAAAAGAACTATAGACTGATATCTTGATGAATACAGATGCAAAAACCCTTAATAAGGCATTCACACGCTGAGTTCAATAATACATTAGAAAGACCATCCACCACACTCACATTGGTTTCATCTCAGGGATGCAAGGAAGGCTCAGTGTACACAGATAAATAAACATAATACACATAAATAGAACCAAGGATAAAAGTCAGAGAGCATCTTAACTGACGCTGTTATGGTTTGTGCCTGGATGTTCCCGTGAAGACTCCATGCAGTCATGGGGGCCAGCTCCTAGAGTCTGTGACTGATTCACGGTCCAATACTAGGATTATGGGTGTGAGTGATACACCCACCCTAGGGTAAGTAGCCTACATATGATATAAGGGACAGAAAGAGTCTTCTCTTGCACTCCTCCCTTGTTGCTTTTGCTGTCTTCTGCCACCATGAACTATTGTTCCTCTGCTATAAGCCACCCTGCCTTAGACCCAACAGACCGTGGACTGAAACCTCCACAAACTGTGAGCTAAATACATCTTTCCTTCCTTCATTTTGGATGTCAGGTATTTTGTCTCAGCAATGAGAGAAAACTAAATGACACAGAGTTTGGTACCAGGAGTGGGGTGGATTGTGATGGACTGACAACTGGTAGTCAACTTCTAGCAACCAGGTGAACCGAATCAGTGTGGTGCAGGGTGCAGATGGCTCCCCTGAGGATTGTTGCCAACATAAAAAGGAGAACTGGAGAGAAAGAAGTGGTGTTGTTGGTTCTCTTGTTGCCATTGGTTCTCCTGGAGGAGTTTGTTAAGTTTCTTTCCTGATATTAACTTGGCTGTTCTCATCGTCAGAGGAGCTTGGGACCTTGTTGTCACTGAGAATGGCTGCAGTTCACTTTGGGGGAGCTGTGGTTCTTACTTTGAGTATCACTTCCTGGCCCCAGGGGAAAGATGATGTGCTGTTCAGTCTCTGGAGAAGTTTGTCACGTTGGATTCCTGATATAAACTCAGCTGTTCTCACTGTTGGAGGAGCTTGGGACCTCATTGTCACTGAGGATGGCTGTGGTACTCTTTGGGGGAGTTTTGATCCTTACTTTGAGTGTCACTTCCTGGCTCCAGTGCGGAATACTCAGCCTACTGGCACAGATCCTTAATCACACTGGTATAGACTTTCTAGCTTCCACTGCTTAGCTTTGGGCCTTCCCAGAGCAGATACGTGAAACAGACTTGCGTGAGATATTGTCATGGGCTCTAGGCTTTCAGCTGAACTCATGATAGGCACTGTCATGGGCCCTAGGTCTTCAGCTGAACTCATGAAGGAAATTGCCATGGGATCCAGGCCCTCAGCTGGATTATTTGGGTCTTAAGTGTGTGGACAGATTTGCTGCAATTTTGTGTTTGACTCTTTGGGTGACTACAATAAAATAATTCCATAAATTATGTGTCGTGTACTAAACTGCTTCTCTTGCAAACTCTGACTACAATAGATGCAAAAAAAGCTTTTGACAAAATGTAACATCTCTTCGTGATTAAATCCCTGAGGAAACTAGATGTTGAAGGGCCATACCGCATACAAACCTACAACTAGCATCATTCTAAATTGGAAAAAACGAAAGCAATTTCCCTAAAATCAGGACTGAGAAAAGAATGTTTACCCTCACCACTTCTATTCAATATAGTCCTTAAAATTTGACTTAGAGCAATTAAGGCAGGAAAAATGAATAAAAACATTGCACACAATATGACCCTATATTTAGATTTTAATGACTCTATCAAGACATTTAGAGGTGACAAATGAATCCAACAAAGTAGCAGGATATAAGATGAACATTAAAAATGAATAGCTTCGTCATTCACCAATAATGAACTGAGGAAGAAATCAAGAAAATAATTCCATTGACAATAGCTTAAAAAATACCTAGAGATCAATCTTACCAAAGAGATGGAAGTCCTCTGCAATAAAAACTTTAGAACCCTGGAAGAAAGAAAATGAATACACTAGAAGATAGAAAGTTGATCCCCCATATTCATGGATTGGCTGAATTAGTATTATTAAAATGACCATATTATCAAAGTGTTCTATAGATTCAATAGAATCCTTTCCAAAATTCCAAATGACATTATTTGCAGAACTAGAAGATACAATCCTAAAATTCACATGAAAACACAAAAGACCCAGAATAGTCAAAGCAATCATAACAAAAAAGAGTAAGGGTAGAGGCATCACAATATCCAGTTTAAAATCATACTACAAAACCAAAGTAATAAAAATACCATAGTACTGGCAAAAAAAAGAGACATGTAGACCAAGAGAGGACAGAAAAAAAATCTACACAGCTTCTGATGGACAAATGGACAAGTGAACCAATACTACATGTTGGAGAGTTGGAGACAAGACAGCCTCTTTAACAAATGGTATTGGTAAAACTGGACAATCCACTGTAGAAGACTGACCCCTGTCTCTCATCCTGTAAACTATCAGTTCAGAATGGATCAAATACTTAAGTATAAGACCTGCAACTGCTAAAAGGAATGCATGAAGACACAGGTACAGGCAAAGACTTCCTGAATAGGACTCCAATAGCACAGGAAATAATTACAAGAATCAACAAATGAGATTACATCAAATTAAAAAGTTCCTGCACGGAGTGAAGAGACATGGGAGAAGGGAGAAAATCTTTCCCAGAGGATCTAGAATTTATAAAGAACTCACAAAACCCCACTAGAACTTCAAACAGCCAATCAGTAAACATGCAAATGAATTGAACAGACACTTCTGAAAAGAAGTACAAATGATCAATAAGTATATGAAAAAATGTCTAATTTCTTAGGGAAATGCAAATGAGACACTGAGCATCCCTCTCTCTACAGCCAGAATGGCCATGATCAAGAACATAAAAACCAAATGCTGGTGAGGATGCTGGGCTAAAAGAACCCTCCTACACTTCTGGTGGGAATGTAAAATTAGTGCAGCCAAACACTAACCCTAAGCTTAACCCCTAGCCCCTGACTCTCCACCTCACCAGGAAGACAGGAAGTAGCTGGCCCCACCCCACTCCTGCCCGCCAGCCTCATCTCCTTGTCAACCAGGCAGCCCAGACTATCACAGGGAGCTGCAAGATACCGTCCCCTGCCACCAGGTGGCGCCTCTCCTCACACAGCAGCACCATTGTTCCCAGCACTCCATACTGGGCATGGTTTGTTGTTTCTCAGTACAGGGGACTAAACCCAGGGCCTATGCAGTGAGCTGCAGTCCCAGTCCTTTTTTACTCTGTGATAGGGTAGTGTTAAATTATCTAGGCTGGTCTCAAACTTGTGATCCTCCTACCTCAGCCTCCTAGAGTTCTAGGATTAAGTATGAGTCATCACACCTGGATCAGGCATGGTTTTCATGAAAGGGAAATCGCCCAAACCTATGAGCTTATTGTCTTGTCTACCCAACAATTGCCACAGATGTTTAGTTCAAAGAGCTTTCCCAATCTGAGAAGCACAAAGTTAACATTCCGCAGTCCAGCCATCCCTTCCAGCAGCTTTTCTCTTCCCCAAGACTCCTCCTAATGAGCTCCAGTAATGAAACCACCAAATCAGCCTCAGGTTTCTACCGTGGGCCTCCGTTCCCACCTCAAAGCAAGTTGGGGATAGCTGGATGCAGACATGAGGCCTCTGCTCACCAAGTGGAACCCCGAGCTCTGTGCTGGGGCCTCTCTGGGATCCTGCTCCAAGGCACTCAACAGCCGGAGTCCACGCTGAGACCTCATTGTGCTGGCTCACACCCTAAGTGTAAGGAAAATGGGCTCATGGAGAGGACTCCAGCCTGTGATTAATACTAAGGCAGCAGAGGAGCCTGCAGCCTCAACTTCCAATAGGCCCCAGTCAAAGCCCCAGTATACTCTGCTTCACTGTGTGTCTTGAGCATGCCCTGGTTCCTCTTGGAGCTGGGGTTCCAGCCTTCTGAGGTGCCTCCGAGGCAGGGAACAGGGAGCCTGGTGAGGAGTGATCCTGGAGTAGGCTGGTGGGGCTGTGCAGGGAGAGAAAAATATTTCCAGCTGTTCTTTATGCTACAAGAAGTGCAGCAGCCTCCATGTGGCTGGGTACTGGGGAGGTGGTTACAAGGACCCATCCCTGCTCTCGTTCACCTGATTTCCACACACTTCAGGGACTGTCAGTGTCACCACTGGACACACAGGTGCCCTCTGTGGCCCCAGGCTTCACATCTGCAGATTCGACCACAGGTGGACTGAAACACTTGGGAAAAGCTGCATCTGACTGAACATGTACTGACCCCTTTCTTACCATTATGCCTGAAACAGCACAGACTAAGAGCAACTTACAAAGCCTTAATATGGCATTGAGTATTATAATTAATCCAGAGGTTTAAAATAGACAGGATGCTCCTTCTACCACATGGCAGGACCAGCAAACAGTGTGGGAAGAAGCTGGGACTTGGTAACCAGCCCTTTTCTCTCAATTTTTGTTTCTCTTTTCTTTGTCTTTTCTGTTTCTTTTTTCGTTCTTCATCCTTTTCTTTTTCTTTTTTCCTCTGTTTTCCAAATGGCTGGGGAGAACTTCAATCACAGAAAACTAATCCCATTTCCCAAACCCAGAGACCAAGTTCAAATAATCCCTTGAATACTCCATTCTTTCTTTTTTACTCCTTTCTCTAGTTTCTAAAACCTTGGGTGACCATCCTTTGTCCTCCAACCTTGCTTCTATTTCCTTCCCAGTTATCTTTGTTTTGTACACTATCCTCCCTACCCACTCTATCAAGGGGAAATACCCTGCATACAGACTCTTAATTTATAATCGGTTATGTTCTATAACTGTAGACTTTGCCCCTATGGTCTAAACTACAAAATCAAGTTACTAAACTTCATCAGTTTCTAAATTGTGCTTGATGTTATTGTTGTTGGCAATTTTACTACTTTAGCTAGGATGTCATATCTGTTTCAATCAATTGTTCTCCCTTCTGTAACAATACTGGGAAGCTCTGGGGTAATAACCTCACCACAGCCCTACACCAAAGGACAGGGACTGAACCAAACAAACACCAACATCTCACTCTTAATTGGGAAGGCAGGATCTTGGGACAGACACAAACCAAGCATTTCCTACACATAGAAGACATCCCTGAAGAATGGACTTTTCCTAGAGAGGCCTAGATACTAGTGATACAGGTATCTACTACAAAAACCCACGAGGATCATTACAGCAAACAAAAATAAAAAAATTTTAGAAATGGAAAATGACAAGACAAAAAAGCAAAATGCAATCTCAGACCACCAGCCTACCCAGAACAAGTCCAGGAGACAACAACATAGGATAAATTGGAAGACACACACCTGAAATTTCTGAAATGATAGCAACCAGAGTTAAAAAACAAACCCATGAGACTGGAGAGGAAATCAGATCAGAAATAATCTCTCAGGTAGAAAAAGAGATGCTAACATTTATAAATGAATTTCTCAGCAAATCTAGAGTAGAGATAGATTTTAAAAAAACAGATGTGATAGGAAGAGAATGGAAACTGCAAATGATCAATACAGGAAAGAATTAGAATACATGAAATAGATTCAAGGGGACATTCAGGAAGTCAAAAATTCCATTTGAAGTGGGTAAAACCACTTGAACAAAACTGAAGACAGACTTTCAGACCCTGAAGACAGGATTGCAACTAACAATAATGAAAGGAAAGAGCTCTTGAAAATAACAAAAGATCAGGACATAACAATTCAACAGCTACAAGGCGATGAAAAGAAAAATAATATAAGAATAATTGGTGTAAATGAAAAAGCAAGAGTCAACACAAATGATATAAAAAATCTATTTGCAGAAGTAACAGCAGAAAACTCCCCAAGCGAGGGAACAGAATCTGATATACAGATAAGTGAGGCATATAGAAGTCCAGTTAGCAATAAACAAAACAAATCTACACTCTGACATATAATAATCAAGATCCCAGAAATTCAGCACAAGAACAGAGTATTAAAAGCTGTTAGAGAAAAGAAACAAGATCACCTGTAAAGGAAAGCCCATTGGAATCACAGTAGACTTCTAACACAAACTGTCAGGTCAAGAAGAACTTGAAGTGAAGTATTTCAAGTCCTGAAAGAAAACAACTTCCAATCTGGATTGATATACCCTAAAAAACTATCTTTCAAAATTAATGGAGAAATAAGATACTTTCATGACAAAGAAAAAATGAAGAAACTCATGACCACCAAACTAAAGTTAAAAAGGGTACTGAGAGATACTCTAGACAGAGATAAATATGACCACAATTACAAGGACAACAACAGAAAGAAACCAACAAGCAAAGCAAGCAATTAAACAGAGGGGAAAAGTAGGGAACCAACATCTGGAAAATAATATGACAAAGGTAAGTCAATACATATCAGTTATAACCATCAATATAAATGGCCTCAATTCATCAATCAAAAGAAACAGACTGGAAGAATGGATCAAGACAAAAGATACAACAATATGCTGTAGACAAGAAACACATTTAACTCAAAAAGAAACTCAGGCTGAAAGTCAAAGGATGGAAAACAACATTCCATGCAACAGGAACACAGAACAAAGCAGGTACAGCTATTCTGTTTGCAGACAATGTGAACTTCAAACCAAAAATGATCAAAAGAGATAAAGAAGGTAGCTACATACTTGTTAGGGGAAAAGTTCAAGAGGAAGAGATCACAATCATAAATATATATGCACCAAATATGGGAATGCCCAATTATGTGAGACAAATATTAACAGATATGAAAAATCAAATAAACAATAACACAATTATCATGGGGGAGTCTTAATACCCCATCATCACAAAGAGATAGATCAATGAGAGAAAAAAATCACCAAAGAAATAACAGAACTGAACCAAACCTGTGAACAAATGGACTTCGTAGATGTTTACAAAATGTTCCACCCAACAACATCAGAATACAAATTCTTCTCAGCTGCACATGGGATGTTCTCTAAAATAGATCATATTCTAGCCTGAAGGAGGACATACTTAAGTAAATGCAAAGGAAATGAAATAATCCCATGCATATTATCTGACCATAGTACAATGGAATTAAAAATTAATGACAAAAGAAACCACAAAAACTCCATAAACACACAGAAATTAAATAACACCTTCCTGAACAACCAATGGGTCACAGATAAAATTAAAGAAGAAATTAGACAATATCTCCACTCAAACAAAAATGCAAAAACAATTTACCAGAACTTGTGGGATGCAATCAAAGCATCCCTAAGAGGGAAATTTGTATCAGTGAATTCTCACATCAGGAAAATAGAATGAGCACAAATAACCTAATATTGCACCACAATATTCCAGAAAAAGAAGAGCCAGTCAAACCAAAAGCCCACATAAAGGAGGAAATTATAAACACCAGAGCAGAAATTAATGCCATTGAGACTAAGAAAACAAAGAATTAATGAATTGAAGAGATGGTTCTTTGATACAATAAATAAAATTGATAAACCCCTAGCAAACTCATCAAAAAAAGTAAAGAAAAAACTCAAATTCATGCATTGAGGAATGAAAAGGGCGAAATCACTACAGAGCCTGTGGAAATTCAGAAGATCAATACCTAATTCAAAAATCTTTACTTGCATAGGATGGAAAACACAGAAGAAATGGACAGATTTCTAGAAACATATAAATTACCAAAGCTGAATCAAGAAGATAAAAATACTCTGAATAACCAAATATCAGTTAATGAAATTGAAAACATAATTAAAAACTTACCAACAAGAAAAGCCCAGGTCCTGATAGATTCATAGATGAATTCTATAAGAAATTTTGAGAAGATTTAACACCAACACTCCTTAAACTCTAATGAAATTGAAAGGGAAGCAATTCTCCCTAACCCATTCCTGGAGGCAAGTACTACTCTGATACCAAAATCAGAGAAAGACCCAAGCAGAAAAGAGAACAACAGGCCAATCTCCCTAATAAACATAAATACAAAAATCCTAAATAAAATAATAGGAAACAATTCAGCAAATCAGCAAGAAGATTATGCACCACGACTAGGCAGGATTTAACCCAGGAATGCAGGGATGGGTCAACGTACGCAAATCGATAAATGTAATAACTGTATCACCAGAGCCAAAGACAAAAATTACATGATGATCTCAATAGATGCCAAAAAAGCTTTTGATAAAGTCCAGCACTCATTCATGATAAAAATCCTGCAGAAAATCAGAACAGATAGTCTCTACCTCATTCTGATGAAAGCCACCTATGACAAACCAACAGCTAACATCATACTAAATGGACAAAAACTGAAAGCTTTCACTTTTAAATCAGGAACAAGACAAAGATGTCCACTATCACCACACCTATTGAATTTAGTTCTGGAAACATTAGCCAGAGCAATTAGACAAGAGAGAGAAATAAAAGGAATAAGGATAGAAAAGGAAGAAGTCAAACTATCACTAGTCATAGATGACATGGTACTCTACACAGAAGACCCCAGAAATCTCCACCAGAAGACTTCTAGAATTAATAACCAAATTCAGTAGTGTAGCTGGACACAAAGTCAGTGCTCAAAAATCAATAGCCTTCCTATACAGAAACAACAAACTCACTGAAAGAGAAATTAGGGAAACCACACCCTTCACAATAACATTAAAAAAATGAAATTCTTAGGAAATGATCTAATAAAGGAAATACAAGATCTATACAGTGAAAAATACAGTACTCTGAAAAAAGAGATGGAAGAGCATCTCAGAAAATGGAAAGATATCCCTTGCTCATGAATAGAAAGAACTAACATTGTGAAAATGGCCATACTCCCAAAATTGTTATACAGATTTAATACAATCCCAATCAAAATATCATTAGCATACCTTATAGATATAGAGAAAGCATTCCTAAAATTCATTTGGAACCAGAAGAGACCTAGAGTAGCTAAAGCAATGCTGGGTAACAAAGGCAAGGCAGGAGGCATCACAATCCCTGACTTGAAATTACACTACAAAGCTGCTATAATAAAATCAGCATGGCACTGGCAAAAATATAAACCTGAGGACCAATGGAACAGATTACAGGATGCAGACACAACTCAGCCATCTTATCTTTGACAAAGGGGCCAAGGATGTTCACTGGAAGAAAGATAGCCTCTTTAATAAATGGTGCTGGAAAAAACTGGCTTTCCACATGCCAAAAACTAAAACTAGACCCATGTCTATTACCATGCACTAAAGTCAAAGTGGATCAAAGATGTAAATATTAAAACAGAAAGATTAAATTTACTGGAAGACAAAGTAGGTAGAAATGTCAAAGACATAAGAGTAGGCAGAAGATTCATGAACAAAATCCAAACTGCAAGGGAAGCACTTCAAAGAATCAACAACTAGGATCTCATTAAAAAGTTTTTGCACATCAAAAGAAATCACCACCAGAGTGAAAAGAAAACCCACAGATTGGGAAAAAATTTAACCAACTGTCCCTCAGACAAAAGACTTCAATCTAGAACATATAAAGAATTGAAAAAATCATGCCTCCCAAATTCAAAGACTCAGTCCAAAAATGGGAACCTGAGATAAATACACAATTTTCAGCAGAAGACATACAAATGGCAAATAAATACATGAAAAAATGCTCAGCATCATTGGCCATTTGAGAAATGCAAATTAAAACAACACTGAGATTTCATTTCACCCCCAAAAGAATGGTGATCATCAAGAAATCAACCAATAACAAACTCTAGCAGGGCTGTGGGGAA
Organism: Dasyprocta punctata; assembly: GCA_004363535.1. Lineage (NCBI taxonomy): Eukaryota > Metazoa > Chordata > Mammalia > Rodentia > Dasyproctidae > Dasyprocta > Dasyprocta punctata. Next base: position 48,658 of record RJWM01004201.1, on the reverse strand, counting down.
AAAGGAAACCTCCTCCACTGTTGGTGGGAGTACAGACTGGTGCAACCACTCCGGAAATTAGTATGGAGATTCCTCAATAAACTAGGATTAGAGGTCCCATTTAACCAAGCTATTCCTTTCCTGGGTATTTTCCCAGAAGAATTAAAAACATCATACCACAGAGACAGATGTGCACCCATGTTTATAGCAGCACAATTTGTAATAGCTAAATCCTGGAAGCAACCTAAAGCCCATCAACTGAGAAATGGATAAAAAAGGTGTGGTACTTAATACAATGGAGTACTTACTACTCAGCTATAAAAAAGGATAACACGAGGCTTTTTATAGGAAAATGGATGCAACTAGAGACCATACTCATAAGTGATATAAATCAGACTCACATGTGTAAACATCATGTTGTCTCCCTAGAGTAAGAAACTGAAAGAGTAAATAAGATCCAAAATCTAAAACAGATATCGTGAAAGGGAAAGAAACTTCTCAAAAGGAAAGAACAACTGGGATGGGGGGAAAGAAGAAAAGAAGGAAGGGTAAAGAAATATATATATATATATATTTATATATATATATAATATGTTATATATATGATAGCTAAGATAATTATACTGATTTCTTTTAGTTCGTTGAAAAGAACAGTTTGTGCTTATATTGTTTGATCAATTTTGCATGCCTATATCTTGTAATCTGAGCAGCTATTTTGAAGATAATATGCAATATTTTAACATTGGCAATTTCCTATTATCTTGTGAAATTCTCTATCATTGTTTTTATTGTTTTTTCTCTTTAAAATAAAAATAAAATAAAATAGGAGGATGTAAGTAGAGTATATGAAATACTATGTCCTTTTCATACGGGGCTCGAGTGTCTAGGATTTTGATGTCCCGGAGGACCCAGAGCCAGACCTGAGACAAGATAGTAAGTTACACTGGTGGATGTCCAATGCTGAGCCTGCTTTGTGTGTTTGAGATGAATCCTACATGGTCAGGATGTCTTCCCCACTTTCATACACTGCTGGATTGAATCTAATAACATCTTGCATCTGTGCTCACGAAAGAGTTGGCCGCCAGCTTTCCTTCTGATGATTTTGGTTTTCACATGAGCCTTTATGAAGTGAATCGGGGATGTCTGCCCCACATTCAGTGTGCACCAGGTGCACTGCTATGCGCACTTTGATTTGCTGGGTCTGTGCAAAACAGTTTGCACGAACACCTCCACCTGCTCCGGACATCTCTAAGAGGTGGCAGCCGCCCGAGCTCAGTCTTTTCTGATGACTTCTTGGTCCGTATCTTGGAGGCCTTGAGAATTTATCAGATGCCTATTGTTTTGGTCAGAGTCAATGTGATCACTGAGGTGGACACCACTGACCCTCAGATCCCTCGTGGACAAGGAGAGACAGCCCAGCAGGCCATCGGCACAGCTGGGAAGCAGCTCAGGGACAACTAGTTCTGTGCTGAGCTTCTCTCTGATGAAGACCCTGTCCAAGTCTGTCTGCCCATGAAATTCCAGCACCTCCCCGCACCAGGTTTTGTTACTAGCAAGGTGCACTGCATGCTCAGCAAGAGACAGACGCGGTGGTTTCTGGGACATAGGGGTCTATGAGGAGCTCCCCAGGTCCAAGGCTGTGGAGGGTGCACAGGATCCTTGCTCCAGGAGGTCTGGCCACAGGCTGGGGAGGCCCTGAGGATAGTCACATCCATCATACCACCAATTCAGAGCCAGGGGTGGAAGAGGGCACATGACGAACGACCTCCTTAGTGTTTCTGACAAGGGTCACCGTTTTTGCTTTTTGTTGAGCTCGGGAGCTCACTCCTGTCTGGCACTCTCTTGTGCACTCAACACCTGCCATACAAGGCAGCAGGGAAGTGGGCTGGGCACCCACTGCCTTCTGGCCAGCAGGAGGGAACTCCTGCCTGCCGGGGCTCAGCCTCCCGCACAGCCACAGCTGCCCCTCTGCCTCTCGGTCCCCTCCCCAGGCTGAGCTTCTGAGATTGACCACGACGTTCTCCACTGAAATCTCAGTGGCTTCTCCTGCCTCCCTGCTTTTGCACAGCTATTCTCTCAACATGGAAAAGTGTCCTTCAAGACCACACTCAGACGCCAGGGGTGGGTTTGTGTCCCATTTCCTGGTAAATGTCTGCTCAGCTGTCCCCTGAAGGTGAGGGCCTGGTGGCTCACCTTGTGTCCTTGTCCAGGGGCCAGGTCGTCAGCTGAATGGAAGGACAGCTCTGCCCTGCCACTTGCTTACACCTGAATCAATGCTGGCTTCCTGTCCTACCAACTGGGGAGGGAGAGAAGACCTGGCCCTGCTGGGGAGGGTCCACAAACTGTTTCTCTTTCTTTTTGAGGTCACTGCTGCAAATGCCAGCTTTGTGACAGGGGTTCAGCTCAGCAGCACAGTGCCTGCCTGGAAAGCACAAGATCCTGAGTTTGATTCCCAGTTCAAAAAAAAAAAAAAAAAGAAAGAAAAAGAAAGAGAGAAAGAAAGCAAGAAAAGAAAAGGCCAGCTTCACTAGAAGATGAATACCCCTCCCCTCCCATCTGCTTTCAGTTAAAATTATCCAAGCTGATCCATTCAAGTTCTTAAAAGATGAAATATAAAATCCTGTTGTGACTTTTTTCAGACAACTTTTGAACAGGTTCTGTGAGCTGGCACAAACATTTTTAATCAAAGATCTGAGGTTAAAAGGCTTCTATTGAAGATCAAGCAATACAGTCTAACAAAATTAAGGAAACATTAATACACACAAAAAGACATCAAGCTCTCTGAAGTGCAGGTCTCACTTGCCAGGGGAGGCAGCCCCCCAACACTCCTGAGCTCTTCTCCTCAGAGGGCCGTGGCCGATGGACGCCTGTGCCCGACTCCAGCTCAGGTGCCATGTGGCTTACCAGCGGCACCACAGCACCTGCCTTGCAGTGGGAACACGGTTTCTGGGCCCCACGAGCCCAGCGGAGCTGCCTAGGGTTTAGGAGGAAGGAACACAGCCAAATTCCAGGCCTCCAGGACTACAGGCCCCATCTGGGGTTTCTGGAAATAGGTTACCAGACTTCAGAAAAAGGAAACATTTATTCTATCTGTTTGGTGATTGTCTAAGCCCATTTACTTCATGTTTCAGAACAAGTCCACAGCCATACGTACAAGCAGCCTATACAGTCCAGTGAGTCAGTGTCCAGGTCATTCCTCCTCTGTCTCTGTCCCTCTCTCCTCGGGTTCCACTCTGACATCACATCCAAATCCTGCCTGCTTCGCTTCTGACCTTGGCAGCCCACTCATGCACCTGGGACCCAGGTCCTGCCAGGTGTGGCCTCCCTACCTCCCCCAGGTGCCTCGAACCTGGTTGAGGCTCAGGGAGGGTGACAGGTGGAAGGGGACTGAGGGCCACTGGGGATTGTGAAATCATTAAGTGATGACTATTTTTTAAAAACGTAGTAGAATAAACATTCAGGATGCACCACCTCTACTCTAGTTTCTAGGTAAGAATCATTTGTAAGTAACACTGCTCATCAGTCTTCATTTTTGTTGCTTTGATCCAGTGTTCACAATTTTATCACTTACCAAAAAACTCTTTGAAACCATTTGCTAAGAAAATGCTTCAAAAGAGGGTGCCAGAAAGAGGCCAGGCTTAGGCTCCGGAAGCACCCTGTGTACAGGTGCCCAAAGCCACCACCCAGAAGCGCAGTTTTGCTGAGTGCCAGAGCACGACTTGGAGTAGAAACCAACCCGGGCCTGGACTGCAGGTCACTGAGCTGGTCCAAGTACGGAGAGTGATATCACTTCCCAGTGTGCAGCTGAAATCGTCCCTGTCAGCCCACAGGGAAGCTGGTCCCAATGGGACATCTCACGCCGTGGAGGACAGAAGGTCAAGAAGCCCTGGTGCAGGAGAGACACCACTTGGCAGGGACTGAGTCTCACAGGAGATGGCTGTCCCCCAAGGGAGCGGGTGGAGGAGAGTGATCCCCATTCGCTGCTCCTCTTGCATGAGCTCTGCTGGGGACCCACCCCGCTCAGACCCTCACCAGAAGTCAGCACTGCTCTGTGCTACCAGGCCTCCCACACCAGGGGAAAAGTCAAATTTTAGAAAAATAAAGTCCCCAGCCTCAAGTCCTTCATTACAGCAACAAAAAATGAACTAAAACAAACTGTGACTTAAACACTGAAACCAAGATTCCTCAGCAGAGACACTGTGGACATCCTGGGTGGAGTAACTATCTGCAGCCCCACTCTGCACATCACAGGATGGTCGGCGGCACTCCTGGCCTCAACCTCCCTCAGGTTACCACAGACAAGACCGTCTCTGCCAAGTGTCTCCTGGGATGAAGTGTCCCATAGAGTCATCCATTTAAATGGATGCTGTGGAGGCCTCTGTACTCTTGCTCAGGCCGCCAACTGTCCTTGTGACCTCGGGCCACTTCCTTCCTCTCTGCACCTCGGTTTCCTCAGCTGCCTGTGGCAGAGACTGAACTGGGTTCATGTTACCACGCAGTCAGCCCCCTTCCTCCCGGCCAGCCCAGGCGCTCACCTGTTCAGGAAGATGCTGCTGACATCGTCGTGCGTGATGGGCGGCTTCTTGGAACTGGCTGCCATGCGCAGTGGGCGCAGAAAGTTGTTGACGAGGATGTGCAGCTGCTGCACGTACTCAGCCTCGGCCTCCAGCATGCTGAAAACCACCTGGTTCCTCTTGCGCATGCTGTCAGCATGGGGTGAGCGAATGTAGTCTTGGATGATGGTCTTCCACTTCCGCCGGCACAGCCAGCCCCGCAGGAAGCTCTGCACCTGCAGAGGAGCTCGTGTTACACACCTGCATGCCCGAGAGCATGGACCACAGCACTGTCCCTCCACCACTCATCCTGTAGGGACAGAGCCTGATGTGGGCCAGGCCTGGCTCTGAGTCCTGCCTGATGCTGACCACGTCCTCGGGTCCCTCAGCACTTCCCAAGTGTGGAATGCAGCTGAAGAGATGATGGCTGGACTCGGTACAGACCAGACTGCACCAGCGTCTCTGGCGAGTTTCTTAGAAATGCAGGTCTTCAGGCCCTGCTCCAGACCTCTGCAATTTAACAAGACCCCCCAGGCTGCGCACTGAAGAAGGAAGACTGTGGCCAGAGTCTCCCCACAGGAGGCAGCTTCAGCAGTGAGGGTGCCTGAGCTGTGCCAGGCTTGGCTGCCCTTCACTATGTATAATGACTCGCTGGAAGCCAAGAGGATTCCACTAAAGCCTGCCTGGAGAGAAGGCAATGACCAAACTGAACAGCACGTAGCAAATTAGTTCACCTTGAGCATGGGCCTCACTGGTGGCTTCTGAGCCCAGTGCATGCTGGCGGCCTCTCCTGACCCTGGGGTGGAGCACAGGTGCTTGCCCTGTCCTTGGAGTCAGGCTGTGTGGAGTGACCCGGAGTTGGCAGGAGCTTGGGAAAGGGCCTGGATTCCCACACGCATGTGTTTTAGGCTCACTCCCTGCAGGCCCTGGCTGGGTCATGTGCGGTCTGCACGGGGAAGAATACAGCGCACCTGTGCCAGGCGGCTGGGCGTTTGTTACTAAGTGGGCTGTGTGTGCCAGGCCTGCCTCAACCCAGCAGCGCCTCTGAGATGGGTCTGTGGGAAGGGGCAGCTTGGAGTTGCTGAGGCTCTGGGCTGGGGAGAACAGGGCAATAGGAGGGAGGAGGTTGGTGTCAGCTGGCCCTTTGTAAATGCCCTGACCAGAAAGGCATCCGGGAGCCCAGGGGCCACAGTGAGGATGCAGATGTTGCCCAGACCTGCGTGGAAACCGCCGTGCTGCTGGCTGGCAGGTTCTCAGAGACCTGGGCCAGCTGATGGAGGGGGAGGGGGCCTCTCGCCCAGGGCTTCTCAGGATGCAGTGTCCCCCAATGACACAGGGCTTGGGCCTGGACTGCAGCCAGAGCTTCAGGGTCACTCTGCAGACATTTGGCTGTGACCACTTGGGGAGTCATGTGCCTCTCTGAAACGTGGCCTCCCCACACATGAGATGGAGATAATAATCAAACCTCAGAGGGTTTCAGTGAGTAGCCACATAATATTCATCAACTTCTAGACTAGTGTCTGGCATGTTAACGAAGGTGGCCTATTCCTATTTTTGAGAAACCAGAAATCTAGATGTTTGGTGAAGCTTTTAAAGCACTAGAAACAAATATAAAGAAAAGAAAAGAACCCCACTGTGTGGGTCGAAGTCTCCACATCGGCAGGCTGGGCTTGGCCTTGGAGAAACTGAGGCACTGCAGCCCCTGGCACCTCAACCACCAGGACCCTGGTCCATCTGCTCTCTGAGGAACAGTTCAGCTTGGCAAGCTGCACACATGGGCCAGCTCCCTCCCTGTGCCAGTCTACCACGGTGTGGTTCTGCTCTGTGGCCCTGGGCAGCTTCCCCGGCACCTCACGTGCAGTCTCCCAGGAGTGCTAATGGGGTGGAGCGGGGGCCTCTTACAAAGACCTGGCTGCTCCTGGGGCACTGTGCGAGGTGGTATGTGCAAGACAGTAGTGTAGGTGAGGGGAGTCATGGGCGGTGGCCAGGGAGTCTGGCTAAGGCTTCAGGGCATGTGGAGGAGGCTCCCTAAGACTCCAAGGTCTGGGTCTGGTCCTGGCACCACCCACTCCTCCCTTGGTGAAGCCTCAGTTTTCTTACCTGTAAAATGGTGTTGCACCACCCTAGCTCACAGGGTAACCAGAAGAAATGCCTGTCAAGGTGTCACCCCTGTCACACAGGGGCTGATGGGTCTACCTGGGACTGCAGGCATAGGCGTGTGGCCTGCCCCAGGGATGCTGCTCACCCTTGCTCTAAGGAGAGCTGGCAGGACAGTGGCACCCACCTTTTTAATCTTCTTGATGTCACTGTCATCGTCGCTGGGGGTAACGGTCTGGGTGGACTGGATGCGCTCATTGTCCTTCAGCAGGGAAGCGATCTGCAACACAGAGGCAAAGCAGCAGCTAGCAGCGCGGGACACAGCCTGTGGTGCCCTGAGCTCCTTCTGAGAGCAGCAGCATGGCACATACCTCCTGCATTGCTCGTCCGGGGCATGGAGCCACGTGCACCCCAGACTTTAGGACACTGGGAACAGGGCTGTACGTTTGGTCTCCGACCACGATTCTTTCTCCATTCCCCAAACCATCAGTCCCTTTATTTTTAAATTTTGGTCATGTAAAATATATGTAAACTAACACCATTTTAATCATTTTATACCAACAGTTTAGTGGCATTTGGTATATGCGCATAGGGGTAAAACCAGCACCACCAAACAGCCCCAGAACTTTTGTGTCTTCCTAATTGAAACCCCAATTGTGCCCATAAAACTGTAATAACTCCATGGTCCCTTGACCCTGACCGCTGGCAATGCCTCTCTACTTCCCATGCCTGTGAGCATGACACTAGGGCCTCCCAGACATGGAGACAGACAGGACTCTCTGTGTCGTGCTTATTTCGTGTCACGTCCTCAAGTTTGCCCATTCTGTAGCCAGTGTTGGAATTATCTTCTCTAAGGCTGAACACTGTGTTACTGAGTAGTACAGTATGCAATATGTGTCACTGCATGTGTACATGGTATTTTATTTAGCATTCATCTCTTAATGAATATCCAGGTAGACTATTTTATCAAGCAGAACCATACTTGGGGATAAATCAGATCAGAGCAGGTGGCACACCACTGCCTGGGTCACCCTGCAGTGCTTCTCAGCATGACAGTTCCTGGGGGAGCACACCCCAGACACTGCTGGCCTTGGAAAACAAGATAGACCTCCTAATGACATGAGCAGTCCTAAAAATCTCTGCTACCTGTTGGGAGTCACAGAGGTCAGCACAGCTGTAAGAATGAGACTGGGGGCCAGGGCCTGGGAGCAGGAAGGGGAAGCACAGGCTGTACTGTGGCCAGGGTGGTGGGAACCCTGAGGTGGACAGGCCAGGGAGAATCACTTGCATGGGATTTGCCAACCTCTCCAACTCTGCAAGTCCCCAGCTCACGTCTGATGTTGCAGCACGGGGGGGGTTCCCTGGAAGAACACTGGAATCACTAGTTCCCTCTGCTCTTTGCAGTGGGCTCTGGGGAGAGGGGCTGCACTGTTCCATTCATTAATGTGCTCCCACTGTGCTGAGCATGGCACCAGGACTCCAAATGTGCTCTCCAGCCATATAAATAATTCTAAAGGAAATCAGCAATGGCAGCCACAAAACCCACAAGCAGAAGCAAACACAGCCGTCACTAAGCTCCACACATCTAAAGATAGAAGCTCGGGATTCTACACACACAGACACAGAGCCGTGTGGAGCATGTGGCTGTGTCCCTGGAAGGCCACTCGTGGCACCACAGCGTGAACAGGTGCTCACCATGAGTGCGCGAGAGAGTGCTGGGGAGCAGATCGCAGCAGCTGCCTGCTCTGCACTCCCTGGTTGCTAAAATTACCCTGGTCTTTGCAGGAGAGTGGCTGAAAATACCTAACGGAAATGCTCAGCACTGGAATGGCTTTTCTGCTGTCTGCCTCTTCTCACCTCGCCACACTGCCCTTCTGTGACCCCTTGAGAACACCTGCACATCGACATAAAGACTGATTGTGTTATTTGTGGTCTAAAAACACATGTGGATGTATGTGTACATGTACACACAAGCTCCAGACCGCTCAGAGATGCACATGCTCCTTAGTACCCTCACCTTGGCCTGATGTCACCACCTCCAAGCCAGTCTGTTTTCCCTGCAGCTCTGGGGTTTGCACTCTGCCCTCTCTTTCTGCACAGGGTGATGATAGGTGTGTACAAGCCGGTGTATGTTGAGGGGGCCTGGATTTAAAACTGGTGATGTCTTCTCAGAGACATGCATTCCAGGACATCGACTCCACAGGGATGAGGGCAAAAAATAGATGCAATTAGGCTGGCCGCGCGGCTCCACGCTCAGACAGCGCTCACAGCCTGAGGTCTTCATTTCAGGATCAGAATGGTGAGCAAAGCTCCAGAGAGCCCTGGGAACCGCGAACGTCTAAGGCTGCTGCCCGCTCCTGCGCGGAGCAGTTCAGGGTCGGTGGTGGGAACCTGCTGGGGTTTGGGACGATCTTCCTCTCTCCCAGCAGGTCCTTTCTGCAAAGGGGCTTTCCCAGCTCCCTGGTGTTTGGCTGGCACCCACATCCATCAGTGCCGCCCTGGAAACTGGACCCTGTCAGTCACGAATGTGGCTGCCTGCCTCCTCACTTCACTCAGTTCCAGGGTCCTGGTCACCTTGCTCATCAAGCAAAGCTCGCTTACCTCCCTCTGGGTGCTGGGCAATAGCTGCTCTCCACCTCCTACATACTTTAAACCAGGTGAGTTTAGTCAAGGCTTCAAGGAGGAATTAATCCAGATTTGTTTTTGTTAGAAATCTAACTTTTACTAAAGACCTCTGTTTCTTGCTTTTCAAAGTGCTGTCACATATGTCTGCTCTTCCTCCTTCCTTGGGCTTCCCTCTTGTCCCTCCAAGCCCAGAAGCACCCCCATCTCCTTCATGCCAACCCTCCACCCATCCCGATGGTGTCTGAGTGAGCCCTAGGGACTGTGTAAGTCAGACCCTGCCCTGGAGGAGTTCCCTGGAGTTACCACTGAAAAGCCGGCCAGATGATCACAGAAATAACTTAAATTCCATGAGGCAGGTCCAGAGCAGTGTATCCACTGGGGTGGTAAGGACTTTCCAGAAGTTCTGAAGGACATATAAGCATCCAAAAGGTCGTCTAAGAGGGAGGGAGTTTGAGTGCCCAAAAGCTTGGGTGTGACATGTGCTTGGGGGTAGAAGGTGATGGGGAGGGGTGGTCAGGGCTGTCCTTGTAGGGCAGGCCTGCTGAGGCCAGAGCTGGCAAGGTGGGGCCAGGGCTCCCTACTTTTCTGGAGCAGTCCTTCTCCTTTACCTATTTCACATACTGGGGTTTTAATACGTTTGTCTGCAGAATGGATTCCATGGTGGTTTTTATTTTAAACATTAAAGAAGAGATGTGTGCAGTTTCCTCCAGAATTGGCCTCCTGAGCTTGGGAGAGCCTATATGTCGTGAGATGTCCCGCTATCGGCAAGCTCCCAGCTGCCCCCAGGGTGCCTTGGCACATGCGCCACAAGGAAGGAAAACCATGCCATGCCATGCTCTTCAGGCATGCCTTTTGCATGAGGTGTCCTCGAAGAGCTGCTGGGCTGTGAAAGAAGAGGCCTGTCCGGGAGGAGACACAGGCAGCTGAGGTGTTGAGCTCCTGTGAGGACAGAGTGGCTGGAGCAGCAGGACAGGGCTGCAGAAGCTAGAGGGACAGGGGCCCACCCACGTGCCTGGCTCTGAGTGAGGTTCCAGTGGTGCACAGTCTGCAACATGAGGTGCTGACCGATCCTGAAGGGTCAGGAGTGCAAAGACTGAAGAGATACAGCTGCTGCAGAAAGCAACTTGAGGAGTCAGGAGAGCAAAACTGGGAAGTGAGGGGTGGCCGAGGGAGCCAAAGCCCCCAGGAACCCTCGGGAATATCAGGATGCAGCTTGGGAGCTTTTATGTGGCACCAGAGGTAGACCTGAGAGCTTGGGGCCATCCAGGTGATGCCATCCCTAACATGCTGGGCTGTTAGCTACCGGGTCACGGGGTGAGTCAGGTGCTGGTGGGACTGAGCAGCAGGCCCAGCACTGTGGTGAGGTCTGAGATGAGGTCCTTTCTTTCTATGGCATATCCCCAGGTCCCTCTAGTTCTCACACCAAGACCTCAGTCTTTGTCACCAGTTGCCAGGGTCACTGTTCACCTGCCTGCTTCTTGTGCTCCCTGCATCCCTGATGGTTTCTCCTCAGGATGAATCTGCTTGTCCTACCTCCCTGGAGAACAGGGGCCCTTGGCCTGCAGGGTGTGTGTGTGTGTGTGTGTGCGCGCGTGTGTGCGTGCATGCACGCACACATGGACCTGTCTGTGAGGAGACAGACACCAGTTGGAAAGCTTCACCTGCCTTTTGTCTGCACTGTGCCCCCACTCTGATCCACAACCCCCAGTCCTTTTGAGGCAAACCCACATCGCCTGCCTGGGTGACCTGACTTCACCTCCTGACCTGGGCTCACACCACATTGCCACCACTGGACCTGAGAGGTAGGAACTCTTAGGGAGCACCAGCTCTTGCCAGGGAGAGGGACAGAGTTTCAAACGACATTGTCCTATCACTGAGAACTTCCCAGCTGACCAGTGGGTGGGCACAGGATACAAAGCTGGCCGGAGCGTGGCTTTGCTCATTGTCTGGGGGCAGCAGGTAGGAGCACACGCTGGTGTTTGCACTTGGCAGGATCCCTCCAGGTAAGCATGGGGACAAGAAGGAGCCCTGGTCTGTGCAAAGGCCCAAAGGTGGCCTGCAGCCAGGTGGGAAGATGGCCGAGTGGCCATGAGACCTGGCTCTTGGTCCTATGTCACATGAGCCAGACAGGTGACTTAGGCTCTCTCCTCCTCTGTGAGATGTGTTGACCAATGCTGTCGGGGCACTTTGGTGACCTGAGGGAGGATGTCAGGCATCTGTGGGAAGAGACGCTGAATCTTAACTGTTGAATGGGATGTCCAGGCCGATGTTACCTCGAGGTCAGAGCTTTGCTGCAGGGTACGGAGGAAGGGTGGCTTTGGACGCCTGGCCACTCAGGCAGGGCAGGAGCGTCGGTGGGAGGTGGGGTCCCCTGCACAGAAAGCCCTGTGCCTGGTGCTTGAGTTCCTCATTAACCTCCGCTGAGTTGCTTCAACCAGGACCCAAAAGGCTATGCAGCTCCCCTGTGACCCCCTCACCTCCCTGCCAGAGATCTGTGCCCAGAGACCTCGGGTGCCTCTGCCTGGGTAGCTGGGAAGCTGCACATCCCAACCTCTGTGGCACCCTGGTATAGGCATAGCAGGTGCCTTGGCCAGGGGGTATGTGGCACAGGACAAGGTGATGGCTGTCACTGTCCCAGCTGTAGCTGTCCCTCCTACCCACCCAACCTGGGGCCAAGGGGTCCTGGTGGGGCCATGAGAGGAACCCAGAGGCTGCAGCTGGGTGTAGCCTGTCCTCCATGGGTGGGGACATTGGGCCAGAAAAATGGAGGCAGATGTCCCTGACCCTGAGTGGCCCTGTACTGTCCTTGTGCCCAGGACCCTGCAAATCTTATAGCTTCTGGATCCCAGGCGTCTGTTTCCACTTTCCCCTCCTTGGCCCAGCCGACGGTCCTTATGCAGTGTGTCTGGACTATTCTGAGCTTGTATGGTGCAGCGGGAGAGGCCATCAGACCCTACACTATGAGCTCTGGTGAGTGGAGAACAGAAAGACGTAGTAGGACAGATATCCAGCCAGTGCTTCCCTCCTGGGAGCACTGCTGATGTGCAGATCCTGACCCAGGAGGCCTGTGTGTGCCCTGGGAGGGACGCTGCTGCTGGCTGACCTCTGTGGGAGCTGCCCTCAGGGTGGCACAGGAAAGGGACCACACTGGGGTTCTAACCAGCCCTGACACCAGGGTGGACCTGAACTCCACCCAAACACAGGCCTCACCCCCTGCTCAGAGTCCCCGGCCCCAGTCACCTCTGCCTTCAGCCGCTCGATTTCGATCTCGCCATCCTCGATCTGCTGCCGCAGCTGCTTGGCCACTGTCTTCTCCGTCTCCACGATCTGCAGGAGATGCAGGTACTTCTGCATCAGCGCCTCGTGCTCGGTGGCCAGGGTGCGGTAGCTGTATGGGGACATGTGGCTCAGACGCTGCCTCCCAGACCTGGGATAGCTCCAGCATCTCACAAGCCCACAGCTCACACCGGCTTTCGGCCTCTCCGCTTGTCTGGCTCATACCTGTCTCTTTTTCTTTCTTGCACAGGCACACACACTCACACGCACATGCGCCCTTGGCTCTGGGACTTTGCCCAGGTAGACTTTCTGTCTGCAAATTGTCTCCTCCCTCCTTCTCTGCGGCTCTTCAGCAAAATGAGGCCAGGGCAGCTTCTCCACAGCCCTGGGCTGGAGCCAAGACCCCAGGAGGCTGTGGTGGGAAGGGTCTGTGGCCAGGGCAGGAGGCTGCACCTCAGGGTGGGAGCCAGGAAAGGTTTGGTACAGGTGCAGGCCAGCTGGAGCCAGGGCAAAGCAGGGGCCTGGCAGGGACCTGGGGGGAACTGGCAAGAGCGCAACTCTCCAATCTTGCTTGCCGCCTGCCTCTGAAAGCAGGCAACAGGAGGTGTGTGAGAGTGCATCTTTGGACTACGGCACGATTGGGTTACAATAGTATTTTTTGAACCTCTCTTATGAAGATGAGTATCAAATGAAATTCAGCTGAAAGCAACAAGGAACCAGGGTTTTCGCATCCACAGTGCATCACACCTGGTGGTCACACTCCTCTTTCTCTTGGCTGGTCTGACTAACAGCAGCACCCTGAGCCCTCAAACAGGTGCCAAGCTGCCTGTCCTGCCCTCCTCTCCCTCATCCGCCCCTTCCATCACCACCATTCTCTCCTCTTTCCTTCTCTTGTGAAAACAGTGACTTGAAAAACCCACACACCCAAAACCAGGAGGGAATTCAGGGGCAGTGGAAGACTGATAGTTCCGTTTTGTACACGGAGAAACTGAGGCCAAGACGAGAGGCAACATGCCTGAATAAGCACGTGGTCATTGTCAATGGGGGAGCCAGAATAGGCTGGCAGTGACGACTGGGTTCAGAAGGAAGCCTTCCTCATCGGAAGGCAGGCTGCAAGCCACACTCCTACCAGCCTACGTGGGAGGCAGTGTGGGAGAACGCTGGCTGAGCCTGAACACGTGTAGTGGTCGCGTCTGCACACAGAATGTATCTGTGAAAGGAGTTCACACTCAGAGTGCTCTGAGAGCTAGCTGACCCTTCGCAGCCTCACAGGTCCCGTGCGGATGGGAGGCAGAGGGCACAGAGCTCAGGGCTCCTCTTCCCCTTTGGTCCCGACCTGCTGCTCTGGGGAGCGTACCTCCCTCAAAGTCAGCCCCACCAGGCCCGGTGGTGTGTACTCCAGGACAGTGACTCGGTTTTCCTTATCTGTGATCACTACTGTGCCTTCCCCCACAGAAGACTCCCTCTGAGGCTGGCAGACTGGCTCTGATCCCAGGCTTTGGCAAGCAAAGCCCAAAGACTGCTGACCACTGGCACCTGGTTCCAGGAGGCCGAGCAGACACAGTGGACGGGCGGGGGCGGGGAGCTATGCCCTCTTCCTGTGTCCCTGGGAAGGAGACTGGCTGATGTGCTGGTGCTTCCCAACCTATAGTCACACAGTGCTCAGTGGGAGTCACAGCCAGCATCCCTGTGTGACCCTGCGTCTCACGGTTCACATCAGCCCTAGGTTAGGGCAAGGCATCGCAGGCCTCCTCAGATGGAGAGGCCGATGCCACAGACTCAGCCAGGTGGGAAACACCCATCAGGCCACAAGGTTGGGTGACCGCGGTGTGTGAATCTCATTGTCACTTGTCCCCGGGCTGCCGGGAGCCAGGCTCAGTTTAGTGACCTCGGGCCTTTCTCTGGGGTGAGCAGACCCTGGTGCAGCCCCAAAACTTCCCTCCTGCTGCATACTCGCCCTGAGTGCCTGCTTGCACTAAGTGCTCTGCTCCTGGTGCCGGGTGGTGCTGATGTGGAGGCAGGAAAGTGGTCTCTGTGGGCACAGGCTCTCTGTGCTGGTGGTGATGTCTGGAGGGAGGAGCTGCCAGCTTGGGGGAGAAGACGCCTACATGAAGGTGCACAGGTGAGCAGCGAGGGAGCAAGTAACCAGTCCTGCACCCTCCACAGCTGGGTCCTGCCCAACACAGGAAGCAGCCTGAGGACAACAGGACAGCAGCGCAGTCCCGTGCTTCCCGATTCAGCCTGGGATGCCTGGGCAGAAGCTTCAGCTGACCCCAGACTGCAGACCCAAGGACTGTGCAGTAACAGATGTTGATTCGAGATGATGGGTCTGTAGTAATCTGTTATGCACCAAGAGAAAATTAAATGTTCTCTCTGAAATACACATATATTATTCATTTTAAAAAATTAAGGTTTAACGCACATCTCCTGGAAAACACAAATCTTCACCATATGGTTTGATTAACTGTGGTAAACGCAGAAACCCTACCAAGACAAAGGGCAGTCCCACCACTCCAGGAGGTCCTCCTGTGTGCAAGCCAGCCTGGACCCAGGACTCATTCTGAGCTGTACCACTCCTGGCCCGTTGTGCCTGATCTAAACTGCATATAGCAGGACTCTCACACCATGCACTGTTTTCCTAGATTTGCTCCACGTACTGATTTTGAAATTTATCTGTCTTCCTGCATATAATTTTAGTCGATCCTTCATATTGCTTAGCATTATTCCACTTCATGAAATACTGAGGTTGGTTTATACCTCTGCCCATTAATAGACACTGTGGCTACTTCTAGTCTTTGGTCTACTGTGCATAAAGCTGTTAAGGGCATTTGCATACGAAACATTTTGTGGACATTTTTCATTTCTCTTGTATAAACGCCAAGAAGCATAATTGCTGTGTAAACGAGTTGACGTATATTTAACTTTTCAGCAACCGCCTAACCACGTTTCAGGTTGGTTGCACTGTTTTGCGCCCTTGCAGTACTCCGGGTTAAGGTAGTTCCAGCCCTTCTCCAACATTTGGTGTTTCAAGTCTTTGTGATTTTAACCATTCTATCATATAGTTTTTGGTGTTTCACTGCCTTTAGAAAGTGTTTGTATTAACTGATTCTCTAAGTAGATGTAGCCCTGGTTATAAGATTGCATAACAAACTTTAATTCCATAACATTTCAATACTTACAAAGACCCTCCATGTACATAATTTCATTTGACCTTCACATGAGGTATTTTGACCTAACCCTGTTAGTGGTTCTACAGTATTTGATGCTGGGAAGATTGAGGTCCGGTTGCTCCCCCTGAATTTGGTTCTTCACTCAGTCCAACCCTTGACAGTTGTAGCAATTTCTATTCTGCAACACAGCTCTGATCACATTATGCCCCTGGTGTAAGCCCTTGATGGTACCCCACTGTTCACAGAGGAAAGGTTAAACCTCTCAGCAGAGTTTTCCAGATCAGTCATGGGTTCATGCCAGCTGGCTGTCCAACCTCTTCTACCTTCTCACACCCAAATTGGGCTTTCTCATTATTCCTGGATTTATCTTTCTTGTACCAGTGCTGTAAATGCTGTAAATAAAAGGGTTTTTGAAAATGTTGTTTTTGAAATGGTTATTTCAAATGGTTCAAATGGTTTCAAATGGTTATTAATAGTTAAATCCATTAAATCTGCTCCTCAGTTCTCCACTTAGGCAAACATTACCCCATTTCCACACCCAGATTCTCTCATTTCCATGAAGATGGATGTAATGTCTCTCTGTCTCTGTCTTTGTCTCTGTCTCTGTCTCTTGTACGCTTTGTACTTAGCACAGCCTTGGTGCCCCAGAGCCACTGCAAATGTGCCTGATGGCTTCCTGACTGAACTGTGATATCTCTGGCAGAATGCCTGGGAGCTGCTCATCTCTGCCTCTGCTTCATGTGTTAGACCCTAGTTTCCATGGCTAAGATGGGAAACTCCTCGAGATCAGAAGTAGATCGTAGGGCAGGGTCATTGCTAGGGTCATAATAAGAGCTTCTGGTCAACTGGCCTGATTTAAGGCTCAAGGAAGGACCCTGAGGTCGATCCATTGATGATGGATCGATCCATCTGCCCACCTACCCACCTATCCATCCATCCTCCATCAACACTTTCAACACTCATCCACTGACTTATCCATCTCCTCCATCATTCATCTCCTATATAAACTCAACACCTGGCTTTCCATCCATCCTCCATCTATCTGTTCATTTTCACATTCCTCCAACCTGGTTTGCTGAACACCTTTTTTGTGCTTTTATCAAAGTCCCTGGGAATGCAAGGAACAGTACTGTGCCTGGTCCCCACCCTTGGGGGTAAACATTTTGTGAGAAGGCAGACACAGCTGCACCACTGCCCAGGGGACAAGTCTGGGTCCCGCTGCTCCTGACAGTGCTCAGCTCTGCCTGGAATTAACACATCCTGCCCAGGACCCAAGAAGGACTTAGTCTAGCTTGGAGCCCCCTTTCTCTCTAGCACGTCTCTCTCTACCTGGCCCAGGGACTTTCCCTCTGCAGGGGCATGGACCGCTGAGGGAAGGGGAGGTGCAGGTCAAAGCTCAGAGATGTATAGAGAATTTCAGTATTTGGTGAGAAAACTAAGTTCAAAGGGAATACAAGGCTTGTTCTTGGCCATGCAGCATACTCGTGTGACTGGAGCAGTGTTTGGAGCTTCAAGGTGCTTCCTGGTACTTCTTGTTCCCTGTGACTGTCACGAGGTGCATCCCTGGTCCAGGCCCGGAGGTAGCCCTGCTAGGAGATGCCACTGGGGCACACACCTACCCAGGTCAACCTCCCCGCCAGGGCCAGCTGGCTGGGACATACCTGGCGTGGGCAATGGCTGCCACCCACTCGTCACAGTCCTTCGCATCCTCCGTCCTTAGCTCCAAGGCTTTCTGGTTCTCGTGGGTGAAGTTCACCGTGAAGTAATGCTGCACGGAGGAGAAGACACCCCGTTACCAGGGTCCCAGCAGTGGTGGTGCCCGCTGACAATCTAGTGGTCTGTCGACCCAGACGAGCTGCTTGTGATCACTGGAATGCGTTCAAGTTAACAGTTTCACACACTGTACTGAAAAGGCTTTTGTATGATGTAACAAAACCGATGCTTAGGATGTAACAAGGAAGGAAAATCACAAAGCCCTATTTGCCAAGGAATTACACAAAAGCTGGTTTTAAACCACCAGACAGGCCACAGAGCAGGCAGGGAAAGCAGAGGGAACCTTCCCTCCAGGAAACAAGAACCCACACTTCCATGCCAAGGATGGGCACTTCCAGAACCAAGTCAGAGCAGACACAGCCCCTGCGAAGGCCTCTGGGCTGGGTGCAGGCGACCCACTGATACCTGGGCCAGGCAGCATCAGGCAGAGGTATCATATGTTTGCACAATGCCTGGCACTTAGTGAGCATGTAGATGTGTTTGCAACAATGCGATGGATCTCATCACAGGAGCTAAGAAAACAGGCTCCAGGGCTCAGAGAAAGCCACCGCGATTTAGTCAGAGAAATAGGGGAGGGCTTCCCGGAGGACGGGCTCAACTGGGGTCTAGTTGCCTGGAAGGCCAGGTGGCACTGTGTGCATCCAATTCATTCAGAGCAGCTGGTAAAGGAGGAGCAGGGGCCAAGTGCTGGGAGCTGTCTGGGACAAGAGTGTCAAGGATGATGCCTTGGGTTCTGGGGTGCCACAGACGAGTCCACTGGGCTGAGGGACAGCTCAGGCAGGGAAGGGAGCCGGGAGAGGGCAGAGAGAAAGGACCACAGTGCATGAGCAGGGAGGGGCCCAGAGAGGGTGCCCAGAACCAGGCGCAGAGCAGAACCATGCCAGAAAGGGTGCTGACCTCATCCCTTGGAGTCGAGCTGGCAGGAGCAGCAGCAGAAGACACTGAGCTCTTGGGAGCTCCTCCTGCCATTCACTGTTTCTGCTAACTGCCATTCTAGGTAGCAGCCAGGGTGTGTGCAAGTGTGTGTGCACACGTGTGTGTTTATGTGTGTGTATGGGGGGGACTCACTGCAGAGACTGTGTCTCTCATCTCCCAGGAAACAGGCAACTGAGGCAGTAGAATGAAATGTCAGCTACAGCCTTGAATAACTGAACTCAGCGGGTCCAGTGGTGCTGCCCGGCAGGAAGGACGCAGGTTGAAACAGAGCTGCAGGTGGTTACGCAGCGCCTTCTCGTCCCTGAGCGGAGACGAACGCACGATATTTTCCCCCACACCCACCCTGCAGTACAGGTATCATCTGATTTACAGGCACTGATCCTGAAGCTCAGGGCAGCCGAGCCACTTGCTCAAGGCCTCACAGCTGGACAGCAAGGTGACGGGACAGTGCAGCTTCCCGGGCACTGATCATCTACTCCAGGGCCTGCCCTGGAAGCAAAGATGAGAGAAGCAGGTTGCCAACCTCCAGGCTGTGCAAGAGGAGAGACTCAACCCTGACTCAGAAACAAGGCACAGCCGGGACGGGGGCTTGGTGGCCTGCAGCAGGAGTGGCTTCTCTGCCAGGCCTGCCAGGGCTGGGCCTGCTGTGGCCCGGGGCAAGGCTCTTGCAGTCAGTCCTCCCACAGCCCCTGCACCTTCACCCCACAGGAACCTGGCCTCAGAGAAATCAGCTAGACCAAGCCACCTCAGGTGCCTCTGTCCTGGGGTGGTGAGGACCCAATCAACACCCAGCTCTCTCCCCAGGCCACAGCGGGAGGAGGATGAGGGCTCCTGAGATTTTGTCCCGTCTCCCACCCCACAGCTAGAAGTGGGGTCATCCCCACAGCCACTCCACCTCTGTGGCCTTGCCTCCTCGTCACCACCATCCCTAGCAGGTGTCCTGCCTCTGTCATCCCTTGGAGACCTTGACCCCCAGTGACCGGTAGGCTGCACATTAGGAGAAAGCAGTGGCTGGCAGCAGGGTGGGCAGAGCCATGCATGTGTCTCATGACACAAGGGCCAGCAACACTGAAGTGTCTTCAGGGCTGGCACAGGGGCAGCTTGTTGGGGCGGAGGGCAGCAGGTCTGGCCTGGAGCTGATCACATCTCCTGATCTTGCGAGGGAGGCCAGGCAAGACACGGTGGTCTGTCCAGGTGTCCCTGCTGTGAACAGCACGGCCACAGCCAGAGCTGCAGCTGCCCCTGCTCTGGATGCGCTGGCTTCTCCAGGAGGCCCCAGCAGAGGATGACCTGCTCCCCTCATGTGGCAGCCCCTCCCTGACACCTGTGTCCCAGGGGAAACCACTGGCACCCAGCGCTTCTGAGTCATCAAGGATTCTGCCTCTGGGCCACCAGGCAGAAACTGTTCTGTGTGGGGGTTGGTGGAGAGACGGACACAGGGATAGACTGGGGGGCACAACATAGACGTGGATACTAAAAATCCACTGCAAAGACTAAGCCCACGGGGATGGGCAGAGGGTGAGACACTAAGAAAAAGGAAATACCAGGATCACAGACCTATGTGCAGAACCCAAAACACAAGTGAGCGATGTGTCTACAGGGGTAGGCGGCTGACTCCTGGGGCCTGGCTGTGTGGTCAGCAGGAAGGGAGGAGGACACACCTGCTAGGTGGAGATGTGAGCCCCACACCACCGAGGGCCAAGGCCCGGAGAAAGTAAATGTGCAGCATTTCTAGGATCGGGGTCTGAGGCCCACAGCCTGTGGCTTTCAGGTGCTCTAGTCCTTGTGTTGCCCCCTGCTGCTGTCCTCACAGTTACAGATAAAGCTCCCGAGTCAGCGGGGCAGGGGCTCCTGGGTAGTGAAAGCCTAGGAATAGCGTCTGGTGTGGGGTCATCTCTGCGGTGGTCCAGAGGGTGGCGTGGGGCAAGTGAGTTCCTGCTTCCTGTCATCTGCCCTGTGAGCTCCGTGATGTGCGCGTACACACACTCACACACACACACACATGCCTATCATCTACCTGCCATCATCTATCATCTGCCATCTTTCTATCATCTATTCTCTATCATCTATCTGCTATCTATCAATCTGCCATCTATCATCTATCTGCCATCATCTATCTGCTATTTATCATCTATCTACCTGCTATCTATCTATCTATCTATCCATCTGCCATCTGTCATCTATCTATCTTCTGTCTGGAATATCAGTAAGAGATGCCTGAGTGAGATGTGTCCTGGGTCTTCCCTGACCTTCTGCTCAGGCTGAGGCGGTTTCTGGGCCTGCAGTCTTGCCATCCCCTCTGGGTGGGCTCCTGGCCCCATTCTTTCTCTGCCAGGCTAGACAAACAGCTGCAGGCTCAAAGTGGTGGGGAGTAGTTGTGGGTGTGGAGCTGGGGAACACACAGGCAGGGGCTCAGGGTTTGGGGGCTGGGCTGGCTGGGGCTGGCGCGGTGTCTGCGTACCCGTCCCAGCACTCACAGGACTTCTCCCCAGGGCCTCTCCTGTCTGGGAGACTCAGGGTCTGGCTGACCAATGGGTCTGGGACCGCTCATCTGGGGTCTCCAGGACCCGCCCCACTGCCTGGTGCAGAGCAGATGCTAACAGATGGCTGAAGTAGAGATTGGGTAGATGCGTGGGTGCTTCGCAGAACCTGAGGTTCTGATGTCTCCATGAGGACCCAGGAAGCAGCAGCCTCTGCTGCCCCTTGTTAACATTAACTCTGACACTGTGAAGACCCGTCCAGTTGCGGCTATGGCTATGAGGAGGTCGCCCCTTTGTTTGATGGCATGTGGGGCCACCAGTGGTTTTTAAACCAAGGCAGGGCTCCCCTCAAATGAGCCAGGTCTAGGGGTGGTGGGTACTGAGGACCACTGTGCCCTCCCTGTGCCGCCTATTTCCTTCTCTTTCGTCAGGATGGAGTGACCGGGCAGACTGAAGTGTGTGAATAGCAAAGGTTATGGATGCCCTAGAGTTTTAAGGAAAGACTTTGGGGAAAGAGAACAGGGAAGGGGTTCCCATTGCTTCTTGCTAGGCCCTTGAAGTCTCCAGGCCAACAGCCTACTGTGGAAAATCTGAGCCATCACAAATGTTCTAGAGTTTTACAGTAACACTCCACATACACGACAGCCTTGATCCCCACAGGCACTGCGGCCAGCCTCCGGGGGTGCCTGTGCACATCTGCTCCAGGCGGAGGGCGCCCAGTGCTGTTCCCCGGCTGGGAGCAACGCCCAGGCAACTGACTTCCACCTGGGGAGTGCCTGCTGGCAGCACTCAGCTGGGTCCTGTCAGCTTCTTGCTTCCCTGGGTGGAAGGCCGGGTCTGGGCTATGCTTGCTGTCCCACTGACTTTCTGGGACTTCGGAGATGGAAAACGCATAAAGCTCTCAGGGCCAGAACAGCCCAACTCTGAGGCTCAGCTGAGCCAGGACCCTACAGCCCACCCAGCCCTGTGTGGGAGTGTCGAGCCAGGCAGAGCATCACCCGCAGAACCAGGAGAGATGCGCGTTACTTCAGCCTTAACTTCTGTGTGGGGCCGAAAAGGAGGAAGAAACTCAGGAGGCTGAATTCCTCTTGAGGTAAAGAAGTGGTCTTAATCGCAGGGAGGAAGGAGAGGTAGCAGTTCTATTCCAGTGCTTTGGGTGAGAGCCGCAGATACCACCCTACCAAGAGACACTGCTGCTGGTCCTGCTGCGGGCTGTGTGACACCTCCCTCCTCAGCTTCTCCCTCTACACAGTGGACACGAGAAGGGCCTCTGCTCACGGGTGCTGTGAGGGCCAACTGAGCTAATGCTGACGTCTGACTGTAGCAGGCACCTAACACCTGCTCACTGCAATTCCTTTATAACATCATTCTTGGCTGGACAGCAAGAAGTGCAGGTGATTCAAACAAAATGTGACCACCTTCCAGACCCAGGTTCATTCCACAGCTGTGGGGCAAGGTCTTGGGTAACATCAAGGAAAACAGCTGCAAAGTCACCAAGGGTCTGAAATGCCCATCTCTTGGGAACCTGGCCACCAAGAGCTGTCAGCCCTGCCTGTGCCCTCTCTGTGGTGCTATCGCTCGGCTGTGTCCCGTAGAGGAACTGGACCTGTGCAAGGCTGCGGCCAGACCTTCGCTAGGGGCTGTGAGGACCCAGGCAAGGCACCACCAACCCCGCATGCTACAGGGAGGCGCAACTGTAGAACAGGCCACCTCTTGGTTCTCTGGTTCTGTGTCCCCATCTCCATTTCTGCCATCTCTTTGCCTCCCTTTATGGTCCATTCCTGCCCTTCCTCTCTCTACCTGCTCCACAAGCCTCCACTCTCTCTCCCTTCCTTTCAAGAAGGTCAGACTGGCTGAATCAACTTCCCCTCCTGGGCCAGTTGAGCCTGGGTCTCCAGAGTCCCTGGGGCAGGGTCAACAGAAACTCCCCCACCCAAGACACTGGACATGTGGGCCTGCCCCTGCTTGTCTGTGATTCCAGCACTCGAGAAGCTAAGGTAGGAAGACTGCTGTGAGTTCAAGGTCAGGCTGGCTACACAGTGAGTTCAAAGTCAGTGTGAACTGCTTAGCGAAACCTGTCTCCAAAACAAACAAAACCCCTGAAGAATAAAGTTCCCTAGGAGAAGCCGGGCCATGTCTAACTGTGAGAGGTAACACACCTGCCCAGTGTGAGCTTCTTCAGAAGGTGTGGCCCCCTTCTGGGCAGCCACCCCCTGCTCTGCTGCACTGCCCTGCCCCCCATGGCCACCTGGTAACCCTCCAGCTGTCTTTGCTGCTACCCCAAGTCTCCCTCCAGCCTTCCCTGCAACATCAGGGAACAGGCACGTGGGCCCAGGCCCCTCCACACAGCCTTGCAAGGTAGGTTGGGTATCGGGTAACTCTAAAAGCCCAGCTGGTTCTGACATTACCCAGCCCAGTGTGCGGACCCTGGGGTACCCCACGACTCCGAATTTCTCTCCTTTAGCCTCTTTCCCTCTGAGACCCACATTCCTGCAAGCAGGGATGCAGCCTGGAAACAGCGCTGAGGTCACCCAACTGGGGATTCAGGAAGCTGCAGAGGAGACAAGATAGAGCAGACTGAAAAGCTGTGTGCCGGGCTCCATGCACCAGGCCAGAGCGCCTGGGGAACACACGGATCCCAGGCGATGACATGCCCAGGGTGGAGGGGCAAGGCCACAGCAGAGAAATCACCAGGTCTGGGCTTCTTCGGAGACAGGAATTTCCTGCCCGGGCTCCATGGGGGAGTGTGGTTGTTATTCCAGGAGAGCCTCCTTCTGTCAGGCTACTCAGAGTGCTGTCCTGTTCCTTTCAAAGGCAGGACTCCAGCCAGGAACATCCTAGCCCAGGCTCACCTGGCTCCCCTGAGATGGGGTGTGGGGACTCCGGAAGGCTTTGCACAAAAGGGATTCTGATGGTTCTAAAGAGAAGGCACGCAGGGATTCCTGAAACTCACTCCAGTGGGGACCCTTGTGTTCTCAGAAAGATCCATCAGCATTCAGTAAAACCCCGCCTGGGTGCAGCACACGCTAGGGACATCAGGCTTGGGCTCCACACAGAGTTAGGGTTAGGGCACTGCTGCTTCCTCTCTCACAAAACCAGCTCGAAGGTGGTTCACACAGACAACGCAGACTCTCCAGGCTCACTATGGGCCCTGCAATGCTTTCTAAACCACAAGGCCACGTGGTGGGTCTGACTGACCTACTGCTAGCTGAGTACACTTGTACCCACATGCACACACACAGCATGGTCAGGGCTGTTGTCCTGAGGATGAGGCCTGGAGGGGCTGACCCAGAACCCTGCAGTGGTTCTGAGACCCGTGCACTCTAACAGGTGAGTGTCCCCTATCCCCCCAGCGGCCACACCCACGCACTCCTCTCCACACACTCTCTGGACTGTGCACCTTCCCTGTTCAGGGCTGTCTCCCACCCCTGCTGTGCTGCCTCCCACCCAGCCTGTGTCTCAGAATTCAGACTCACCATCTGCCTGAGAGGGCGGGCGCCTTCACTGCTGAATGGTGCCACCTGAGCCAGGCCCTACTCTGCAGCCTTGTCCGACAGGGGCAGCCAGTTGTTCAGAGCCCCAGTGTAGAGAGGTGCTGTGCTGCTGCAGGGAGTGGCACACTTGAGTGTCTGCATGCACATGTATGCGTGTCCTGGCCTGGAGTTCCCTGTCACCTTCCTTCTCCCCATGAGGGAAATGTACCTGGGTTCCCTGTGTCCTCTGTTCCACCATCAGGACCCCAAGGAGCCGCTGCCCCAGCTCCCTAGCCCACACGGCAGCACATCCCAGCCCAGCTCCTCTCACTCCTGGCTCCAGGTGGTGCCCACCCACCCAGGTGCCCCATGCCCTGGTGCTGAGCCTCCCTGGGGGACACACTGGGGATTTCAGGGTCCTGCTGGGTTTCAGGGGCCTGCGGGGATGATGATGCAGCTTCTCTGGGCTCCCTGGTGCTCCTGCACCAGGCAGGAAGGCCTGTGGTCCTGGCCTCTCCGTGTGGCCATGCCCAGGGGCAGAGGCGACTTCCACTGGATCCGGCTCCCAGTGCCTGCTGGCCCCTTGCTCTCTAGCCTGGCCTCTGAGTTCCCAGGTCCCTGCTTATGCTCCAGTCCCTCTGCAAATGAGTTCCAGTCCCAGGTGCTGTCTAAGACTCTGGTCTCCTGAGTCCAAGCTGTGCGTCTGTCTGGCCCGCAGCCCAGGCTAGGACAGTGACCACTGCCACGGATCTGTGCAGCCCCTGCTGGCAACCGGGAGGCAGGGGGCAGGGAAGTATCTGCAAGGCCAGAGCCCCAAAGTGCTGCCACAGTGCCTCAGAGCCAGGTGTGGAGGCTGAGGCAGGGTGGTGAGTTTGAGCCCAGCCCGAGATGCTGACTCACAAAGGGGACTGGGGTGCAGCTCAGTGAGAAGGCCCTGTCCACACTCCAGGACAACACATACACACACACGCGCACACCACCCTGACCCCTGCTCCCAAGGCCAGGGCTCCATCAGGGCAGCCACCAAGCTTCTGCTGCTGACCCCCATGTGACCCAGGTGCTGCCAGCAGTGGCCCAGGTGGGGAAGGTCTTGAGGCCGTCACTCTCAGCTGGTCCCAGGCAAACATCTTTCCACCTGCACCTCAGCCTGTCCAACCTTCACCTACCAACTGCCCCCTAGACGTCCATGAGAGAAGTTGTGAGCTGCAGTTGAAATACAATACACATGCGCTCAGTTAGAAATAACCCATGCATACAGACATTTATTAATTGCAGCCCTGTTTACAACAGCAAAATGGGTTAAGTCACTCAAGTATCCCGCAAGAGAAGACTCTCTAAAAACCTGGAGCACAACCACACAAGAGAATACTATGCAGCCACAAAGAAGGCAGTGGATCCACTCAGAGTCAGCTCTCTGTGTCGGAAGCACTGGTGTTCAGAGCAGGTAACACTGTCATAACGGTCCTGAGCATGTGCTCAATATGGGCACGCACAGGACAGACACTCTCCTGGAGATGCTCGGGAAGCTGGAAGAGTGGGCTGTGGCCAGGCAGAAGGGGTGCGATTGCTGCCTACCCTCCTGCACCTCTCTGATGCTGCGTACAGGACACACCACCACCCCCAGCCCCAGGCGGAAAAGGTGCGAGCAGCCGCTGAGTGTCTGGCTGACACTGCTCACCACCTCACTTCCTAGAGCCCACACTCCAGTCTCCGCAACATGGTCCTGGGAGGGGGCTGCCGCGCCTGGCAGCAACATCCTCCTTAATCAGCACCCAAGACTCGAGGTGACATGCCTGGGTCATCAGCCTGTCCCCTTCCCAGGCCGCCAGGAACCTGTGTGCACCACGCACCCTGTGCTGGCTCTTGCCCCGCCACCCCACCTCCCCAGCCCACTGCCACAGTCTACAAAACGGCAAGCGCAGGGCAGGGCCGGAGGGGACACGGCAGGCTGGGGGACACGGGCAGGCTGAGAGCCAAACGTGCCCAGCCCCTCGCACTCTCACTGATTCCCTGTGTTCCTGTAAGAGCCGAGAGGCGTTTATTTAAACAGCTGGCTCGGTGCCGCCCATGGGTCTGACGGAGGGAAAGTCGGTCTGCTTCAGGCTTCTCTGCAGTTCTGGAAAACTACATAGTTAGTTTGCTAAACATTCACTTAGGTACTGCTCTAAAACTAGTTCTGAAAGACTCTTATTTCAAATTTGAGTTGGACTTTCCAGTATGACCAAAACCAAAGTTCAGCTAGGAGGTGCAGTATCTCCAGCAAACAATGGTCTCTTTAGGCAGCGGACGGTTGCCCACAGGACTGAAGTCCCCATCGCAGAGTGTGCACCGCCTTGCTGTCCTCAGACCTGACGCTCAAGGAGAGCTCAGTGCTGGTGTCTGGGGACAGGGACCCTGGCACGCAGGGACTGTGGTGACCGTAGGGCAGCTGTGGCGGGGCCTGGGAGCCTGACCTCGAGGACTCACTTGAAAGGTGCCCGCTCCGGTGCAGGTGTGCCCTTCCCTGCTGGCAGCCTGTGGGTGGTAGCCTAGCACGCACAGGCGCAGTCGTGGGGACCCTGAGCAGGACGTCTTGGGTGGCCCAGGCTGGGGTGGGAAGAGGTACCTTTGGGCTCTCTGATTCCAGCCTGTACCCAACTCAGTTTTGCAGCCTCCAGGCAGCTTTTCCTCCTGCCTTGCCACCCATGAGGATTTTCCAGGCACCGAGAGGCACAGCTGCCCGACACCCCACTGTGCCAGGGTGGGAGAAGGCCTGTACTCAGGGGCCTGGGGTGGTCCTCAGCCTCCTGCAGCCTCTGTGCCCTGCTTCACTGGGCCCTGTCTTTGGGCAGTCTTCCTGCTCGTCAGCCTGGCAGGATCCTCCCTGTGGTCTTCCATGCCATGGTTTGCCCTGTGTCCTTACATGCTTCCCACCTGTGCCCCCACGCCCTCTCCCTCTCCCAGTGTCCCTAGCGCTTCTGCACAAACACTGGTGCTGCAACTGACTGAGCCAGCCGTGCACATGCCTCTCCAGTTACTGTAACTCCGTAACTCTCGAGCAATGACTTCAAGTCTGAGCTCAGTCTGCCACCGGGAAAATGGGCCAAGAGATAACCCCCCAGGGCTGCGGAGGGAAGGGAGGTGCTGTATCAAAGACATGCACTTGAGGCCCAACAAATGGTATTTACTGCTATTATTCAGCATTTTCAGTCTAATGCTTCGAAGCATCCTGCTGTAGAATTGCATACATTTGAATCCACGTCTATAGCATGTCAGCTGAAGGGCATTCAGATGAACTCTGATGTGGAAAACTAGTATGTAAAATGGGCTGCTCTGGCGGATGTGGGGTGTAGCCCCAGGGCTCCCCAGAATGAGGCAGGAACACTGTAGCTTGGGGGAATTAAGAGACGTGTCCACAGCGACCCTGGGAGGGACACATCAAGCCCTCCTGTCACGTGACTTGGCAAATCTCGGGTTTTGCCCTTGCGTGAGTGGGACGTTCCCATGGGCAGAACAGAAGGACAAACGGGAGCTGGGAGAGCACACACTTCCTGCCTCCCCAGGGCTGCCCCCAGAGAGGCCTGCTGGATCTAATGCAGGGGACCCCAAGGGACAACACAGGGACCCCCAGGGGCCACGCAGGGGGCCCCAAGGGGGTGTGGGGCTCTGCCCAGTTGGCAAGGTTCTTGACCAGCACCTGGCTGCACACCGGCTCCTTCCCGGGCTCTGGGCACAGGGTGGCCACCTGCTGAGCCGATGAAGCTGTGTCTACCTCCGTAACAAGCACCCTTGAAGACCTGGAGGGGGACCAAAGCCCTTCTGCCCCCAGGCCCCTTAGGACTCATCTTCTCCCCCCTCTGAGCCTCCAGCCACCTTTCCCTCTCTATGATCTGCTCAGTGACCTGAGGCAGAAATGAGGATGGTGGGCGGGCAGCTCACCCACCCCTTCTCTGGCACCCAGCACAACTCAGGTCCTGCAACTCCAGGAAGCATCTCCTGACAAAGCCTCCACAGCAGACCCCTTGTTCCTTCCATGGCTTCAAAGCCACCCCACCCCCCAACTTGTACCTGTACCAGCCCAGAGGTCTTTCACCTCCCAGCTGCCTGGGGCTCAGCCCCAGGGAACGGCTAGAGAACAGAGGAGTTGGAATGCACTCACCATAAAGAAATGATACAGTTCAAGGGGCTACATGAGTGGACTCCCCTGAGCTGATCACCTCCTATGCATAGGAATTAAAATGCCACATTGTTCCTCATAAATATGTACCGACATACACATCAATTGAAAAATTTGAAAGGATATAACAATAAAGGACCCTGGGGGTCTGCTACCCAGAGGGGTCACTGGGATGGGTGAGTGGGCATCAGGCAGAGGCTATTCAATATTGAGGCAGGGCCCCAGCTCCCACTTGAGGGGCTTCAAGGAAGGTGCATCCTGCTCTAGGCAGTTGCTGTGGGCAAAGGGTGGTGCCCATGAGGCTATAGCTGAAGGATGAGGTCCAAGCTCTTCTCCTCTCTGAACCTGCAGGACCAGTCCAGGCCCGGCAATGGGAGCCAAGCTGTGGTTGGCACCCAGCGCTAGCAGAGTTGTGTGAGTGCAGGTGTGGGGGTCTGCTCCTCGCCTGCTGTTCCCTCAAGGCATGATCAGGGGCTGATCCACCTCACTTCTGCCGGGTGCATGGCGGGCAGCACTGCTCACCATAGGTCCCAGCCCCATGCTTGCTGGACCCCCAAGGTGCAGGTCCTCCATCCAGGCTGCTGGTCACAACCATTACTTGGTTTGTGATCTCAGGACTGGCAGAACTCAAATGTGCTCAGGCTGGCAGGGTGTGCTTTGGGTTAACGCCAGCAGAAGCAGAGGGACAAAGCCAGAGTGAGTCTTGTTTCCGCTGTCGCCTTGCTGGGTAGCTACTTGTCTCCAAGCCTCTAGGCTGGTGAGAACCCATAACACATCCAGTAAAGGACCATGGGAATAGGGCTTCATGTGTCTGGGGACAGGGCACTTGCCTGGCGGCTCCCAGAGTGCCACCCCCATCAGGCTAGGAGGCTTCGGTGGCAGGGATTTGCCTGCAACCCCTCTGTCTTTGGTGAACAGGAAGAGCCTGGAGTCCACACTGACATACCCTGGTTGCTCTGCTCCTGAGAAACGAGAGCTGAAAGCATCACTACATGAGCTGGGAGAGCCAGTGCAAAGTGTCTCCACAGCAAAGCGGCATGTGGGATGCCAAGAAACAGCCAATTCTGGGGCCATAGCACCCGGTCTTGGAGTGTGGGCTGCATGGTGGGCGGAGAGGCGCCAGGCCACACAAGTGGGGCCAGGACAGGGAGTAGGGGAGAATGGCTGTGTGGATCTGACTGACTGAGACCCTGGCTCCTGGGCTGCAGGACCACATCAGCTGTCTCAAGACTACACCGGATGCAGTGGGGTGGGGATGCACAGGTCAGGATGGGCGTGGTGCTTGGTCTGGGCTCTGCAAGGCCCCTGCGAAGCCCAGGATCAGAGTATCTTCCTGGGGCAAAGAGCTTGCCCTTATTGGTGTTCGTTTTCCTCTGAGTGTGTGGCCACTGGC
Source organism: Dasyprocta punctata (assembly GCA_004363535.1). Lineage (NCBI taxonomy): Eukaryota > Metazoa > Chordata > Mammalia > Rodentia > Dasyproctidae > Dasyprocta > Dasyprocta punctata. Next base: position 18,747 of record RJWM01004201.1, on the reverse strand, counting down.
TCCTGAGGCTGAGGGCCCCATGCAGGGCCTCACACTAACCCTTCTTCAGGGTACAGAATGCAGAAGTAACACACGCCACACCAACAGGTCCAGCTTGGCAAGCGCTCCTGTGCATCTACCATGAGGGTGGCACCCCGCCACAGCGTGGCTCCAACCACCCTGTGACATAGGGAAAAATGATGCCCCACTACATCAGTCTTAACCAGACTCTAGCTGGTCCTGTCAGACTGATAGCGTCTTTGGCCTGTTAACTTGGGCACCCTCCACGTGCCCAGCAGGTCTGGCGTCATGTTCTGCGGCCCAGACTGTGTCATGAGGGAGTTGAAGCCTTTTGCCCTGGGTGCAGCACCTCATGCTAGCAGGGCGCCAAGACCAGGAGGGGCAGGAACAGCTGCCAGGGAATCGATCTCAGGTGAATGTTGGAAAGGACGTGATGTTTCTGCAGACACTCACAGCCAACGGGGCACGAGCCACTTCCCGCAGGCACCAAACTTGTCCAGAGGAGGACACAGTGCAACATGAGGTCAGGACACCTGCTGATCCCAATTCACCTCTCTCCTCTTGTGCCAGGACACCTGCTCACAGGAGGACACCTGGGGACATGGCTCACAAGCATGCATGTATGTGTCCCAGAACAGCCGCTAGGACAGTTCAGCACTGAGTCAAGCAGGGCCTGTCTGCAGCCAATGTAGGGTCTCCCCTTCCAGAATTCCCAGACACTGGTGAATTCTAGGTCTGACTCTGCCAGACTCTGATCTTGGGCAATGCTTTCCCTTTTCTGGCCCTCAGTGCTGTGGTCTGTGAAATGGGGAGGATAGGCCGTGTGTGCTCTTAGGTGTCTTTCCGCTTTAACGTGCAATTTCCTTAACACCGCTGCTCAGATGGATAGAATTCAGATTCAGTTGAGGTTTGTTCAGATCCCACTAAAATGCACTGTGAGCATCCCTTCATATACAGCATTTAACTCAGTAACATCAGAATCCCAGGAAGGTCAGTTATCATCCCCTTCTGAGGGTCACATGGCAGACCCAGATAAGTTAGCTTGTTAACTGAAGTCACACATCTACAAGTAGCAAGCTGGATCCGGTCCCCGGGCCTGCCTGTGTCCCCATCCAGGGCCTGGGAACACACTCTGAACCCACGGCCCAATAGGCTCCCTGCCTCCCTCCCTGCGGGCGCAGGAGCTCCCCTGGGTAAGGGCTGAGGGGTGGAGGGGTGCTCTGGCCAGGGCAGATTACCAGGGTGGACAGCCAAGTCTCTGTTCAGCCTTCTAAACTGGTTGGAGCTCTGAGCTTAAGTAGCTTCCTGCTCTCTGCCTCCAGGGTCCCTGCCTGCTTCGCTAGTCATTCCCAGAGACCCCTCAAACATTCCTGTGCACTCCCAGCCTGAGAATCATCTCCTAGCTCACAGGGGAGGCACGCTGGCCACGCTGAGCTTGGATGTGTGTACTGGTGAAGAACAAGACTTCTAGGGATGTTTTTAATGCAGCCAGTTTGGTGCAGCTGTGGCTTAGAAAACCTCAGACCCTGGGGGCACCTGACTATATCTCTCTGGGCCTCAGTGTCCCCGGGAGCTTGGGCCCTGTGGATGCCGGGTTCCTCCAGGTGGTGACATCTGAGGATCCGTTACTATTACCTTCCCTTAGGCAGCGGGAACCAGATGCCTGAGGAACGGCAGAGGGCTCTCCCTTCTCCCAGACACCCAGGCCGCGCGCATCCAGGCCCTGGGGCCCTGCAGCTGGGAACGCAAAAGCAGCTCAGTGGCAGAGCGGACAAGGAGCAGCGCGGTTTCCACAGCCCAGCCCCGCGCCGGATCGGCCTGCGGAGCCGACTGTGCCGTTCGCCGGGGCGCAGGGGCCGCCACACCGAGCTGCAGCCGGGCAGCGCGAGCGCTGACGCTGCCGCAGGGTGACACCGCTCGGCCGGGCACAGCGCAGGGCCCCCTCCGATTCGGAAGCGGGTCGGGGTCCTCGCCTGTCCCTCCCAGCCGCGCACCCCCTCCGCGCCCGCTGCCCTCACCTGCTTCTCCAGCGGCTCCTTGGCCGAGGGCGCCGGCTTGGGCGAGGGCGCGCGATCGCACACGCAGCCCTCCAGCAGGTACAGCCCCGAGGGCCGTGAACTCGAGTCGCTCTCGAAGTAGAAGAGCAGGTTCTGCAGCAGCGCGAACCATTTGGTCTGCCATTTCGTGTTGTCGGCGCTCCGCTTGCTCAGGTAGCCCTTGCGCGTGCCGTCCTTGCGCGCCAGCAACCCCAGGGAAGCTACGTGGCCGTCGTTGAGCCGGATGCCCTTCTGCATGGTGCTCCCAGGCCGAGGCCGGCGCTCACGTCCTCTCCCCGCGCGACCCCGCAGCCCGTCCGCGCGCCCGCGCACCGCCCCCGCGTCTACACTCGCGGTCGGCTCTTGGATCCTCCGGTTCCGCAGCGCCCGGGCCGCAGAGGCCGCCGCCCTGCCCGGCTCGCCGAGGGCGGGCGGAGCCAGGTGACGCGGCCCGCGAGGCCGTCCCCGCGCGGAAGGGACACGCGCGCGCGCGCGCTTGGCCGGCCGCCCCCGCCGCCCCTTCCCCGGGTGTTCAGAGCGAATTGGATCGGTTTCATCGAACCCGGGCACCTGGGGCCTCCCCGCCTCGGGAACCCTGGCCGCGCGCAGTCCGCGGCGCGACGCAGCGCGGCGCGGCGCAGTGCGGGCTCGGGGTCAAGTCCTACTTGGCATTTTCTCCTCCAGCGTCGCCGCCCCCCAGGACCGTGTTTTCCCAGCCCGAGGTGGATGGAAGAGGCGGATGGCTAGATGCGTCCCTTGGGGCCTCCGCTCCGGGCCTATTTGAGCGGCCTCCCGCGGCCAGGATGCGGGGCGGGGTGGGGTGGGGGACTTATTTTACTTTATTTCCAGCGGCGCCGTAATTCCTGGCACCGCCCATGCGCCCCGAAGTCCGGCTGGAGAGTTTTCACAGATGCCCCCAGCCTGAAGGCGGAACCCGGGGAGCCTTCAGTAGTTGCGCGGGCGCAGTGATACCTTAATGATAGATTTTCCGTGCTTATTTTTAGCTCTCATTCGCCTACACAGTTACTCGGCATTTATCCGAGAACGTCACCGCGCCCGCACGCTGCATCCGGAGGCGCGGGCTGGTGCGGATCGGGGAACGCGCGCCGAGTCTGCCGCAGAGCAAAGGGTGCAAAGCGCAGCGCCTCGCAGAGTCGCAGAGTAGGAGCCAGAGATACCGGCCGGTCCGCGGGCAGCCCTGGAGGGAGGCCGGACGCCATGCACTGACAGACGCGCACACCTCCTGGGTCTGGAGTGCTGGAAAAGGGACTGGGCAGGTTTGGAGGATTCACGCGGAGGATTCATGCGGAGGAGTAAAGGAGGAGTGCCCCATGTCCCTCCTGGGCCCAGTGGGCCAGACCTGTGTTTTCTGGTGATGCTGATTTTTCCTCACAAATATTGAAACAAAGAGGGCAGATGGCTGAGACCTTTTTCTGCAGCCTTGATTTTCCAAAGAGGGACCACATTTGGTGATCACCTTTCCTTCCCTTTGCTTTCTTGATGGAAATGTGATTACCCAGTAACATTCTTGACCTAGGCCTCTCTGTCACCCTCTATTGGGCAGCGCGTTCCCCAGCCTAGGGTGACTTAAGGGGACAGCTGGGAGCTGTCCAAGTGATCCCTGGGTTGCAGTGCGCTTCTCTGGTTTTACTGGAAGGGATGGGATGGTCAGGGAAAAGAGCCCCCTGGTGCACAGTGCCCAGGATTGGGCTTGCATGGGGGCTGCAGGTCACAGACTTGGGTTGCAGTTATGCCTTCTCTAGTCTTGATGTGCGCTGAGGTTGGAGGACTGTGGATGTATGGCAGAACTAAGGGTCATTAGAAGACTCAGTGGACCTGGGGCACTTCTGACAAGACTGCAGATCACACTTTGGAAACGAGAGGCTGGGATTCCTTCCTTCCTTCCTTCCCACCCAGCCCTTTCATTCTGCTGGCCTGGCCCCTGGACACAGCTGTGAACACAGTTCCTGCGTCTTAGCACCTAGGCCAGCCCCAGGCTCCTCCTTCCACTGCCCTTGATGTCCAGAGGAAATGCTCTTCCCGTGTGTGATCAGAGGCCTAGTCAGGAAAGCTGGGTTAACCCAAGGAATCCTGCAGAGATGTGTGAAGGCCTGGGTCCACATCCATGGGAGGCTGGGCTTGGCTCAGAGCCTCAGTGTCACGGAGAGATGCGGGGGTCTGGCCCTGGTCACTCCATGTGAGGAGTCTCCAGTGTCCACAGGGAGCCCTTTGCCTAGGTGCCGGCCAGGCTTGAGACCCGCCTGAAAAGATGCGGTTACTAGACTGGCTAAGGTGTGCTGCTGACGGTAGCCTGCCTCCCCATAGCTGGTGGCAGTGGGCGCATCCACATGCCAGGCCCGAGTCATCTTCCATGCTGGGGAAGGGTGGGGAGGACACCTGCAGGAGCATCCAGAGGACGTTGGGGCTTTGCCTCGTTTGGTCCCCTGCTCCCAATAAGGCTTTTGGACAACGGCTAATAACCTAGTTTACAGATGGAGACACTGATGCCCAGAGAGTACGAAGCGTCTTACAGAGGCTGAGCCTTCACGTCCAGAATTTGGGCTGCACACTCTGTAGATAAACAGCCAAGGGGAATTAAGAAACAGTTTGATCTCTGAATTTAGAAATAGCTAACTAATGACAGGGACCAAGTCTTCCCAAGTCTTAACAGAAATTTCTGTTAGACTGAGTTGGAGCCCGACTTAGCATTTGTTGAGATGAATGTTCTGTGGGTCAGACTGCACCTAGGCCCCCGGGGGGGAGGGGCGTGCACGGGTACATTTCTGAATGGTATGGCCTATATGTGTTGTATGACAGAACCTTTGCTCTTCTGGCAGTGTTCCAAAAGAGAAATGTGGCTTCCACATAGGTGAAAAATGACTTTTTAAATACACGCGCTCAGAAGCATTTTTGGAAATGGAAACCGCTCAGCGGAGCCTCCTGCTCCAACTTTGGACTGGGTCAGCTTTGCCTGGGCATTGGGGATTCTTCCCGGTCCCCCTCCCCCGTCATTTCTTCTGCGCGTGTATGCTTGTGTGTGTGTGTGTGTGTGTGTTTGTGGTATGTTAGGGATCAAATTAGGGCCTTGCTAGGCAAGTACTCTACCACTAGGCTACATTTCCCAGACCTTTTTGTTTTTTATTTTTGAGACAGAGTCTCACCCAGGCTGGACTCAAACTTATAATGCTTCTGCTTTGACCTGTATAAAATGCATACTATCTCAATCTCTTTCTCTCTTTGCTTGATAGTATATGGAAATATTTTTTCATATCACTACAATTTTTTTTGTTATTTTGAAACATAGTCTTGCTATGTAGTCCAGGTTGGCCTTGAACTCACTAACCCAGGCTGGCCTTGAATTTGCAGCGATTCTTCCACCTTAGCCTCCCTAGTGCCGGGATTATAGGCATGTGCCACCACACCCAGCTATACTACATTATTGAAAAGGAAAAACTGTACAAGAGAAATTATTCTTTTTAAAACTTTGTTCTTTTGAAACTGCGTAGCTCTGTTGCTGTGACCTATGCAACTCCTGAGATTCTTGGGGTGAAGGACCAGGAGAGGATGAGAAAAATAAAGAGACAAAGCTAGGGTCGGGTGGATCCCTTATCCTCTTGATGGGAGGAAAGGTACTGCTCAACAAATGCAGCATGTTTATTTATACACTAGGAAGGATGATGTCAATTCAGCTCCTCTGCCTAGCAACCCATTGCTTGGATTGTCTGGGAGCTTGGTGTTTTTCTGGGCTGTAGGAACTTATTCATGTGGTTGCCCCAGGGGCTCTTTGTTTTTTGGTAGGGTCATGTCTGGGTCATGCCCTAGGTCAATGTCCAGCTTCAACAGCTCCCAACACTCTACAACTGTTTCATGGCTTTGTAATTACTTTCTTGACCCCTGTAACGACAAAAGTGTAACCAAACCTGCAGGATGCCTGATTGTACCATTGTACCAAAGCTTTATAAACTGATGATCATTAATCTACCTTTGTGACAGATGATCTCACCCTGCTAGCTAATCAGAAGAACTGCCAGGCTGTTCTGTCCTGACTTTGTACCTCCTGCTTGTGTGTCATACAAAAGCCCTAGACCACCAGAGATCTGGGCCTGATATTCTGGAAATGATCTCAATCAGTCCCATCGATGCAAATAAATCTGCCTCCAAATCCTGGGTGTTGTTTCTGCCTGCCATTGCATCATTACAAATTTAATTTATTAATCAATTCTTCGTGATTGGCCACTTAGGTTGTTTCAATTAATAGATTTTGGAAATAATGCTGCAGTTAATAGTTTCATATATACCCTTTCCAGTCACCCTGAATTCCCCAAGGTGGCATTTCTGCCAAGAGATATATGTGCATTTTAGACACTGGTACGTACTAACTGATTTCCAGAGAGCTCTTACTCTATGCATCACCATCAGCAGCAGATAAGGCAGTTTCTCCTTTCACTTTTCAAACCTAGGTATTGCTGTTGTCAGTCACTTAAATATTTGTCCATTTTGAAGGAGCAAGAAAAATACATACTTTCTTGTATAAATTTTCACTTATTTGTAAATGTATTTTATTTCATTAATTTAAAAATGTCTAGTCATTTGCATTGTTTGCATTTGAATTTTTTGGCTTATATTCATTAAAAAATTTTGCAGATGCATTTATATTTTTCTTGCAGATTCATCAGTATTTTATATATCAGGTGGATAGCCATCATTAGTCATCCACAATGGGAATAGCTTCCAGTTTGTCACTTATCTCTTTTTCTGGTTGTGGCAAAATGTATGAAACATTTACATGTGAGCTATCTGTAGGGACTAAATACGTTACTACTGTTGAGCAACCACCACTCGTCCATCTCTAGAACTCTTTATCTTGTCAAATTGGAATTTTGCACCAATTAAACAATAACTTCTCATTCCCCGGTCCCTGGCCCCAGCAACCACCTTTTTCCTTCCTGTGACTGGGATTTTGGTTACTGCAAATTTCCCGTGTAAGGGGAGCTCTCCAGTATTTGTCTTTTTTTTTGTGTGATTGGCTTCTGTCACTTTGTTGTTTGTCTTTTAATCCTGTGCCACTGTCTTAATATGTCTTATATATGTCTTAATATGATTTGTAACAAATTTTTAAATTGCGGTGTAGGTGAGGGTTTTTCTTTATGGTTTTTAATTGTAGATACCACTCCCTGTGCCAACACTTTCAAAACTGAAACATGTTTGCCCATATTTTCTTTTGTTTTGTAGTTTCATTGTTTCCATTCATAATTTTAATTCATTTGGAGTTTATCTTTTAAGTAGCAGTGACATTAGAGTCTGACTTTATTAGTAACTTTTCTCACATGACTAGCAAGTCGTTTCCACTCTGCTCGTGTCACTAATTCAAACTCTACCACTGATATGAAGTGGCATTTTTTCTATATTTAGTACTATCTCCAACTCCATATTCCATTGTCCCATCCACCTGTCCTTAGTGACGTATGGTTTTATTTCTATTGCTGTTTTGTCTCAGTTACTTTTCTTGTTGATGGTATTAAAGGAGGAAAGGTTTCCTTTGGCTCACAGGTGTAAAGGTTCAGTTCATAGTCAGCAGGCTTTGAGGCTGGTTGGCATGGCAGAGGGGCATCACAGAGGACAAACAGTCCATAGCAGGCCAGGCAGGAGGTGGCAAGCAACAGCTGCCTTCTTTCCCTCCTTTTATATTCCAGCCAGACCACAAACCTCTTGATTGGTGCCACCCACACCAAGGCTGGGGCTTCCATTATCAGCACCCGGAACTGTACTAAAGCAATTTAGTTATCACACACCCTGAATCCATATCACACAGCCTGACCCAGTGTCACACATCTATGACCCAGCCTCCTCCTGTAAGCCTCACCTAGGAGCACAGGAGGACTGGCGTGTCTAGAGATACAAGCCATATTATTTTTTATCTATTTTGAAATCTAACAGTGTAGGAACACCTTCATTACTTTTATTTTTTATAGTGCTCCTAAGTATACTCCTTTTGTCATGTTCTAAGAAAATCTCCCTGAGATTTTAACAGAACTGTACTGAAAATATTTATTGGAAGAATTAACAGTTTATGTTTTGCATTCTTATCCAAGAAAAAGAGCACTCATCCAATTCTTTGTTTTTAATCTTTTGGTTATATACTTTCTTTTATATATGTCTTGCACATTTCTTAGATAATTTCTTTCTGAATGTTTTATGTTTAATGGTTACTATTCAAAATATGATCTATTTTCTATTTTAAAAAAGCCAAACATTATTAGCATGAAATAAAGATATTGCCATTTGCATATTTATTTTTACAATGCTACTGTTTCGAGTTCTTGTTTCTAAAACTTTTATTCACCTTTTTGGATTTGCCAGCTGGATGATTAGAATACAACAATTTATTTCCCAATATTTAGGCCTGATGTGTTTTGTAGATAAACTCCACTTAACCATGGGGGGTTTTCACATAATTGTTGATTTATTCAGTTGGTCTACCTTTTTTGTGAATCAATCCAGGTAGCTTGTAATTTCATTATATTCTTTATTTTATTTTATTTTTTATTTTAAAGAGGATAAAACCAAGGAAAATAAAACAGAATAAAACCAATCAAAATAAACCAGTATAAGTGATACAGGACTTCAAAATCTTATGAAATCAACAACAGTTACCATAATGCCTTTTATTGTCTTCAAAATAGCTGCAGATCAAACAGAACAGAATAGAATAGACATGCAAAAATCAAACAGAACAGAATAGAATAGAAACAATAAAAACAAAACAATGAATGCAATAAAGGACTTCAAAACAAGCCAATATTAAATCCAAAATGGTTACCATAATATGTCTTGCTATTTTTCAAATAGCTGCTCATGCCATCAGACTTAACATAAACAAAACAAAAGAGAATAAAGCCCAACCCAACAAAACAATGGACATGATATGATTTCCTGGCAGGGATCGCTTCCTGGTGAGGTCTCGTCCTCTCCCTCCACAGTCTGAGAATGGTGCTGACTGGCAGAGAGAAGCTTGGGTCTGGCTGTCCCCACTCTGGCAGCAGCTCACGCGTGGTAGCTTGTAATTTTCAAGACCATTTATTCATGTTTCCCAGTCTCCCACACAGGCTACCAAATAGTCTCTTACAATTCTTTAACTTTCTTCCATCTGTGTTATTTCCTCTTTTTAGGTGCTGCTTTTGTGCTTTTATATTATTTTCTCACAATTGTTTTAATTATATTATTATTTTAAAACTTCCAATCTATTAATTGACTCTACTGTTTTGTAGTTCATTAATATGTACTTGTCTCTTTATTAAATTCTCTCTTGCTTTCTTTAGTAGTATTTTGTTATTTCCCTCCCAACATCCTGAGGGCATAAAACTTTATTTTCATTATTTCTTTTCTAAGTAGTGATAGTGGTTAAGACTACCTTTTCTTGTAAGTACAGATTTTTTTCCAAATTCACTAAGATTGTTATATTAAATTTCTGGTTGTCAATATGGTAAAACAGTCTAATATCAATTTGTTCTCAAGCTAGGCAGCTATGAAAGTTTAAGTGAATGTTTCCTGAATCTCCAAGTAGATCTCGTGCCTGCTTTTGCCTATTTCTAGTTCTGCAGCCTTGTGCTCAGAGAATGCTGTCTGTCCCTGTGACTCCGGGGCTTGCTGCAGCCTGGAGCTCAGCAGCAGACCAGGGAGCAGACACAGAGAGCCTGAAGCAGCCAGAGAGGTTCCCTGGTGCCCACGTGCTCCCAACTTCACCAGAGTTGCTGCTAGGCTCAGCTCCTAACTTGCCTCAAAACTCAGGCTGACTCTTAGATACCTGTCAGCAATGTGAGGATAGCTCCTGTAGTGGGTGAGCTGTCATGGGTGTGGACTCCTGAGAAAAAGGGTGACTCGGCACAGTGCTCTCTCCATCCCACACAAGCTTGATGGCTATCCTGATGAGTTACTGTGGGTCAAAGACCCTTGCCAGAGGCTGACACCACCTCTCAGACTTTCCAGTCCTGGAACTGGGAGCCAGGTGAGCTGCTCATTTCTGAATTACCCTGTTTGTGGTGTTCTGACACAGGACCAGCTGATGGTCCCCACTCAACCCTCCAGACTTGCCCTGGTCTCCTCCCTGCCCTGCCATGGGGCCTGATCTTAACCCAGGGGCTCTGGTTAGGTTTGGTCCAGGAGCAGCTCTTCCTGGAGGAAGACAGTCTGCAGCTGTGTCCCCATGCCAGGAACCCTCGGTCACTTGCCCTGGGTTCCTTTGCGGCAGAACAAGTGTGGCACTGGTCCAGGCCACACGCCACTTCCCTGGAGTCCCAGTTCTTTGCAAAGTTATAACAATAACCCTCCACTCTCCCCTCAAGCGGCCCTGTCTGCTTCTGTCAAACCCTAACTGATGCAGAGCTGGCAGGAAATGTGGGAATAAGTTGGACCAAGTTCTCATCTTGACATAAAGGTCACAGGAAGCTCATACACAAGGTGACACGTGAAAGGTCCTAGGAAGTTCACAGGTACCTAGAGGTATAAACCAGAACCTGGACTCCTGCCTCTCCACCATTTTCTCTGGATCAAGCTTTGTTACAGACAGAGAACTAGGGTTGACATATAAACATTGCATAAAATGAAAAATAGGCCCAAGATTTACCTCCTCCTTCATTGGAGTCAGGCCCAGCTACTCTGATCTCTTGAGTCATTTTACAGGAGTGGGAGTGGAGGTGGGCATGTGTGCTCTGCTCCTCCTTTAGAGTCAATAGTCTTCCTGTTTTCTTATCTGTATTCTTCACTTCTTGTCATAAAAAGTTACCATAGTACATAAATAAGACTGAGATATGCAAAAACTTTGAGAAGTTCTTTCTATTAAAAAGTTCTGGTGCTAAACTTGAGGAATCTATGGGAAAATAGATACACCTTAAGATCATAATGTTAAGGGAAATAAATCAGGCACAAAAGCATAAGTATCACATGGGTTCTCTTATAGGAGAAACCTAAAGTATAAATGAAGAGCAAAATAAAAGATAGATGATAGGAAACAGGGTGATGGATCTTTTGCAAATGGGAAGGGGACCAAAGGAGGGGGTAGGAGGCAGGAGAGTGTGGAGGGAAAGAAGGTGAAGGAAGAATTGAGATATGTCAGGTGCATGTCCCAACTCCCTGTGCAGAGTGGAATCATTCTGTACTGTAAACCTGTGCTAATAAAAAATAAAAATGGCAAAAAAAAATTAAAAAGAAGAGCAGGTAAAGCATTAGCTATTTAGAACGTTCATTATCAATATGGTGCTGTTCTGGAAAGTTCTAGCATGTCCTAGATAACCATGTGTTCTGCTGTGTTACTAGACAAGGAATAGCTGGTCCCAAACCTCCCATAGGCTCTTTGGGGGAAGTTTGTTGTAGACTCAAAATAAGAGAGTGTCTTGGTTACTTTTCACTCGTTGCTGAGACAAAATACCTGACGTCCAAAATTAGGGAAGGGAAGGTTTATTTCTTACAGTTTCTCAGGAGTTTCAGTCCATATTTAGCTAGCTCCAAGGCACCATGGCGTCGGGGCTGCCATTCATGGCAGCCACAAGCAGCAAGGATGCTGGCAAGAGAGAAGGTGGAAGCACAAGAGGAAGACCCTCCTCTCCTTACACTGTATCTCAGCTCCATCCCTGGGCGGGTGCAGTGCTCACATCACCAATTCTGGTGCTACACAACAAATCAGTAACAGGTGCCAGACTCAGCCCCATCAAAAGTATATGAGGACTTGGGGGTACATAGTATATCACCCAATACAGAGAGGCTCTCAAGAAATGTAATTTAGACAGTTTAAAAAGCCCATTATTGGACTTCAGACAAAATGGCGGACCAGTGAACACCCCGATAAGGGAACTCCCTGAAAGATACCATCCAAATGCTGGAAAATAAAAAAAGAGAGAAGAAAAAAAAAGAGGGAGATGGGCCCTCTGGGCCCTCTGGGCCCAAGAAGAATCTAAAATGAGAATTGAAGCCCACAGAAAGAGTAAAAAAAGAAGTAACCAAACAAAGGCGGAGGCTGGTGGTGCCTCTGACCAGAGCTGAACCCAATTAGCAGTGGGGAGCGTCCTGGGAAAGTGCAGTTAAAGTGCTGTGACTGAATAAAGTGCTGCGACCATGACTGCAGCGGCAACGGCGGAGGCAGCGATCGATCGTGGGGGTGACATGGACTGGAGCACATGAGTGGGTGAGCACGGCAGGTCCCAGCCCCTCACCCCCCACCCCCGTGAGGGAGAGTGAGGGACTGGCATCCATCTTGAGACCAGAACCACACCTAATTGGGCACAGTCCCAAAAAAGTTGCTCCGACCGAGCCCCAGAGGGTCCTGGTGAGTGACCGGCTAGGTCTGGAGACCAAGGCTGCACACGCACCATAGGGGTGGCAGGGGAAGTTTCACAGACAACCAGTACAGATTCCCAAGCAGCGGCCCCACCCCTGCACACAGTACCAGACATCACACCCTAGGGGTGATAGGGGAAGTTTTATGGACAGCTGGCACAGGTTCCCAGGCAGCAGCCCCACCCCTGTGCACTGTACCAGACATCCACGGAGCAGAGATGGGCTGGGGAAAGGCAGTGGACCAACACAGGCTCACCCCAGAGAAACTACAAGACTCCTGAACAACCCAGGAAAATGCCAAGACAGAAAGGTAGAGGGCACTCTCTAGCCTCTGATTCAAGCAGAGCAAATTCAGGAGAAGCAAACACAGAAGAGGTCAGAAGCCCAACAATTAAAATCTCTGAGGTGATGACAACTGGAGTGGGGAGACAACTCCATGAAGCTATAAAAGAAATTAGAGCGGAACTGTTGGCCCAGCTGAGAATAGAAATGAAATTCATAATAAAGGAATCACTAGGCATCTCTAAAGGAGACATAGACAAAAAGGTGGAGTGTGGAAAATTGAAGGAAACCGAGAAGGGAAAAAACAAAAAAGAATTAGAATATATGAAACAGACTCAGAGAGACTACCAGGAAATCAAAGACTCTAATGAAAGTTGGCAGAACCACCTGAAGGAAACTAAAGATAGACTTTCAAATCTGGAAGACAGGCTAGAAGTCTGGGATTGAGAAAGGAAAGATCTCTTAAAAATAATAAGAAATCTGGAAGCAGCAGTGCAATGGCTGCAAGACAACCCAAGGAAATATAATTTACAAATAAAAGGTGTGAGTGAAAAAGCAGGGGTCAATACATATCAACTTAAAAGCCTATTTACAGAAATAATTTCAGAAAACTTTCCAAGCATGGGAACAGGAAAAGACTTTCAGATAAGTGAAGCACATAGAACTCCAGCTAAACATGACCAAAGGATGCCTACACTCAGACATATAATAATCAAGATCCCAGAAATTCAACACAAAAACAAAATATTAAAAGCTATTAGGGAAAAAGAGACAGATTACCTACAAAGGAAGGCCCATCAGAGTCACGATAGACTTCTCAATACAAACCATCAGGTCCAGAAGAGCTTGGAGTGAAGTATTTCAAGCCCTGAAGGAAAATAATGTCCAACCCAGATTGATGTACCCTGCAAAATTATCTTTCAAAATCAATGGAGAAACAAGATACTTCCACGACAAAGAACAACTAAAGGAATTTATGACAACCAAGCCAACCCTACAAAGAATACTGAAGGACATTCTAGAGAGAGATAAAAAAAAGTCCACAGCTCCAGAAACAGCGACAGAGGGGTAACACCGAGCGGGGCAGACAAATGAATAATCCATCAATGGGATTTAAGTCCAGTGTGGTTTCCAATGAGCTGTTTAGTCTAATCTTATTCTACCTCGACCTGCTTAACTTTATTATATATGATGACAAAGACAGCTATTTTAAAGATAACAAAATTTATTAGGGTAGCTACTTTAATAATATTCGATCACCTTATTTTGAAATCAGGTATTGCTTTCACTGTCCTGTTTTGAGGGATTTTAACCTATCTTTGTTTGATTGTATTACAACAGATGATATAGACAACTGCCTAGAAGATAATATGAGGCATTATAGAAATCAATGCTGCATTACTATGTATTGCTTCCATTTTTTTATTTGTTATTGGTTTTATTCAGTACTATTTTGTTTGACTATATTAGGCTAATTGATAAGGGCAATTATTTTGAAGACAATAAGAGATATTACAGAGGGCCGGGAGTTTGGCTCAGTGCCTTAAGCGCCTGCCCTGACAGGCGCGAGGTTGTGAGTTCCATCCCTGGTGCCGCAAAAAAAAAAAAAAAAAAAAAAAGAGATATTACAAGGGGAAAGGAGGAAAGAAGGAAGGGAAAAGGAAAAAGGCATAGATTTATATGAGGGTATGCATAAGATAGTTTGAAAGACTATATTACTAAATGCATTAACTGGTGAGAGAGAACAGTTGATACTCATATGATTAGATTAATCTTACATGTCTTTATCTGTCATTCTGAACAACCCCCTTGAAGGTAACGATATGCAATGTCACAACTACTGCAAAATTCCAATCATCTCATTTTGTAAACCTATAATGTTACAGTACCGAATATGTTGTTGTTGTTTGTTGATCCCCTTAGTTTTTTGTTTCTCTTCTTTATGACCATTCTTTTATTCTTTATTGCTTTCATTCTGAACTATCTTGCTTGATTATATTAGACCTGATGATAAGGGCAGTTATTTTAAAGATAACAAGAGGTATTCTAAGGGGAAAGGAGGAAGGAAGGAAGGGAAAAGAAAAAAGACATAAATTTATAAATAGGTATACATAGGACAGTTAAAATGACTATATTACTAAATGCATTAGGTATTGAAAAAGAAAAGTTAATACTCATGATTTGATAAATTTTGCATGTCTATATCTGTCAATCTGAACAACCCCTATGAAGGTAACGATATGCAATATTGTAACTACTGCCAAATTTCAACCATCTCATTGTGTAAACCTACAATGTTATCATATCAGATTTGTTGTTGTCGTTTGTCTGTCTTTTTTGCTTTTTGTTTCTGTCTTCTGTGTCCATTTTTTCTTAAATAAAAAAAAATCCCATTATTGTTACGCTGATCTCCAATTTTTAAGTAAAAAAGAAAAATCACTGTGGGGTTTCTTATTGGAGTTGATCAGCCCAAAGTGGTGAATAACTAGCAACTAACTCAGAGTGTGAGTGCCCTGCCCCTGTGTGGCACACTGCCCAGCCCTGGCCAGGTTTGGGGGAGAAGAGACCTCTTCTCAGAGCCCAGTGTTCTGGAAATGCAGCCCAGGTCAGCTTCAGGGCTGGAGCTGAAATACACGCAGCTCCAACAAACAAAAACACAAGGGTGTAGCTTTTGCTCACAAGTTTTTTTCTCTTACATCCAGGCAAAGCTTACTTGTGGAGTGCTCTGGAGTTCTGAGAGTGCCTCTCCAGCCTTCCCCCAGGTGGGTCTGCTGACGCTGTGGTTGGTTGGCACCTGCACGCCACACGGGTGGGTTCTCTGGGGCTGGAGGTGAGCGTGGCTGCACACGCCTGTCTCAGAAGTGGCGCTTTCTCTCCTGCCCTCACTCCATCGTGAGAAGTAGTCCTCTGGCCACTCATGACTAGGAGGAGTCGGGGAGTGTGATTCTGTAAGTGGGTGCTGTTTTGCCCTGGTCCCAGATCCCTGATGGTGTCGCCATCTCTTTCTCATGGCATCTTCCCTGTGGCCTCTGAGCAGCTCCTGAGAGTGTCTAGAGTTCTGGTCCCTTCGGAGGCTCAGATAGAGGCTTAAACCCATCTTTCAGTAGCACTGTCTTCTGCCTCCCCCTGAGAAAGTCAAAGGAGTCACACAAGGTATTTGGTTGGGAATCAGAGGGCCCACTCTGAGTACGTTTGAAAAGTTCATAATAAGACTATTAAAGAAGATATGTCCAGGTCAACACATGGATGGGGCAGGTCTCTTGGGCTGGTTCTAATGGGAGCTGTCCCTCCACTGGGCTAGACAAGGCAGTTACCTATCCCAAGAGAGCTACCTGGCATCAGGTGACAAAAGCTATGATCATTACCACAGGGCCACTAGCACACCCCGTGGTCACCTGATAGGTGAGAACAGGAGGAATGGAGCCTCTTCCTCCTCTCCAGATGTCCCAGTGTCACCACTGGACAGCAGAAGGCAGAGGGCCAGGGAACCTGCCTGTGAGGTTCACAGAGAGGGTAGAGCATTCTGCATCATCCATAACCTGGGTGTGCTAGACAAAATCCCACCCGGAGAGCCCCACTGCAGCAGAGCCTGGCTGGGGTTGGGGCCCATGGGCAGCCACGTGTGTGGCACAGTGCAACTGGAAGTGTTGTTTCTCTGGCTGAGCTGACAATGCCAGGCCTCGGCGTCTGGCTCCCAGGTGTGGCTATCTTGATTTGCAGAGGGGCTGGGAATGATGCTGCGAGCTCTGAACTCTGATACATCATGTCCACTGTGAAAAGTGCCAGCTCTCCTGCCTTGCTCTGTGCAGGTGTGGTAAGCAGGGAGGCAGCTGGGTATTTGCCAGCTGGTGGGTAGGATGTGGTCATGAGAAGCTCTTGCCCTCTTTACCAGTAGTGACACCCGGGTCCTCACCTCATCTGCTCTGCTCAGGACCTCATAAGCCTAAGATACTAAAATTCTAGGCGGGGGCTCCGACTTCTGGAAGAGCAAGGGCCAACCCAGTGCTTTTCTTCTTTTTTCTCTGTGCTCCACTCTCTATTCTGGTAAGAACACCTCAGTTTTCTCTACAGCCTCCTTTTCTTCTTAGCCCTATGACTCAGTTGAAAAATGCCTTTGCCTAGGCAATCCACACGGTCCACCCTCTGACCTCAAGTGGATGTACAGATGGCCACGGGACCCAGACCAAGCAGTGGTTCTGGGCATCTTGTAGCCGCGGGCAGGAGATGGTGGCATCCTAAGGTGTGGGCCTCACACTGCAGCAGCCAGTCCAGCCACCACCACAAGACAAGATCCACCTGTATAACCAGTGTGGAGTGGAAGGAGAGACAGGTGCACACGGTGTTCTTGCCGAATCTTCTTGCCAGTCAAGTTAGTGAGCCCCTTCCAGTATGGAAGGAGGGTGCCTCACATTTTGCCGCATGGGCTCACCATGTTGGCTCTGCTGGAGGACACGTGTTCTTGGGAGCACGTGGGTCCCTCTGTGGCAGTCAGTTGGCTCGGGCAACCTGAGGGTCACTGGTGGCTGTGCGAGGGGTGCTGACCCCAGAGACGTGGAGGTGACTGAGGTAGGGTGGCTGTCCTGCCCCACAAATGCAGGTGGGGTGGGGCAGGGAGGAACTGTGGGCCGTGGCATGGAGGAGCTTTGGCCACCTCTGTATCTTCCTGTGTCTTCCTAGGTTACTGGCCACTGCCTGCTCTCAGGGAAAAGGACAGGACTGCAGAGGAATTTTTACTCACTGTGGCAAGCCACAGGAGGTTATATTTATTTATTTGTTTGTTTTTTGGGATTTGCAGTGCTGGAATTGAAACCAGGACCTCTGCAATGAGCTTTCTCCCCAGCCATTTTTATTTTTATTTTGAGACAGAGTATCTCTAAGTTGTCCAGACTGGACTCAAACGCCTCCTGTTTCAACTTTTCAGGGCACGGGAGTCACAGGTGAGGACCACCGTGCCTTGCTCATGTGAGTTTAGGCCGGCTGTGGCGAGCAGAGCTGCATTTCCTGGAGCTTTGGGACCTCCTGGTGTTTCACCAGTTTCTCCACCAGCCAAGGTCCCTGAGGAGGGAAGAAGGCTTTGCTGCAGTGTTTCAGATCCTTTCTGGTTTCCTGGTAAGAATTCTGGCCTCTGAGTGCTTAGGAAAGAGCTCAGCCTTTCCTTTTTAGGGGCTGACTGAGCATTTCTGAGTGTTGAGTGGAAAAGCTGATACCCCTGGAGCACTGCTTCCTCCACTGTCATCCTGGGCTCAGCTGCTGCAGGTCTTGCTGAGTTGGAGAGGTGAGGGTCTTGCTGTGGTCATCCAGCCACCCTTCCCTGCCCTACTGCTCTGCAGGGTGCCCTGAGTGGGTTGAAGCCCTGCTGTGCCCCTAAAACACCCTGGCCCTGCATGGGTCTCGTCAGCAAAACACAACGTTGTACTGTACTCACCCTGTCCCTGCTCTTGGTACAGTAAGAAACAGGGGCCGAGTTGTCACTTTCTTCCACCCATTTAACTCTGAACAGTGCCCCAGGGCCATGCCTCCTTCCATTTCCCTAAGAGGTAGAGAATAAAATGATGAGAACACAGGAGATTATCGATGCTCTAGGTGAGAACACTTGTGCGCTGGATCTCCCGGCCTGACCTTCAGTCACAGTTCCCAGCAGAGGGTCATAAATATGTGCTGCAGGTTTAGGTCAGAGTTGAAGGCCCAGGATGACACTGTGCCCTGTCAGTTGGGCCTCTCCATCGCACCTTGCAACTCAGGAAGCGCCCAGGCTCAGGTGCATGTCCTTCACATCCTTAAAGCCTGGTTTAGTGGAGCTGCTGCTGCTGCTGCTTCCATGGGCTGTGTGCGACATGTGTGTGGTGCTTTACCTATCACCCGGCACCTTTTCTGTCTGTGCCTGTCTTTTTCCCTGAGCACGACTGTCGCGCGCCTGTCCCGGCCGGCAGGAAGACACACAACACAGTGGCAGTGGTAGGCAAGCTTTTAATCGTCCCCGGTGAGATACGCCCCGAGAAGCCTCACATGCGTCCGTCCGAGACGGCTCCTTCCGTGCTTCTCCTCCCTCCCCGGGTGGGAACTATCATATATACTGTCCTGATGTCCAATCACAAAGCAG
>RJWM01004200.1:0-104098 GCA_004363535.1 Dasyprocta punctata | reverse complement strand
GCAGGAGAAACAGGACTACGACTTCGAGAAGGCAGTAAAATAACACAACAGTAAATTCTTCAGTACCCAGTTGTCAGATATGTTTCATTAAATTGCAGATATCAGATTACTTTTTTAATTATTTCAAACTCACACCGGGAATTATATGAGAGTCATATATTTATGAAGAAGCTAAGCTTATGCTTTCTATTGTTAAAGTCCAGGCATCCCCATGGTCTGTGTAGTGGAGATTTCAGCAACATGGGTAATTCTGATTTATTTCTAATCAGAGCTGAGAGATCAAAAAAGACAAACCCTCTGTGGATCCATTCCTATTTTCTTAACTCGTGTTTAAAATTAATAATTTTCTTAGGCATTCAGCAGTGAATAATAAGGCTGAGCTCATTTATTTCAAGTTTTAAAAGAGATGTAGATTAGTTTTCGGCAATGCAGGAAGCCAATATGCAAAAATCCAGTAACTGTCCTAGACTTTCATCCTTGACTGTGGGACCCTGACCAAGTTAGCTAACACCACTTAGTGTTTATATTCTCTGGAAAATGCATAAAATAGCAGTGCTTTCCTTGGGCTAGTTATTACGAAGATTAAAGTAAACCATCAAATGTTTGTTATTAAAAATATATATTGTGTATCTCGTTTGTAATAGATATGGAGCCTGCCCTGTTGAACTTATGGTTTGGAAGGGGAAATAAAAATTAATCATATGATTAAATAAGTAAATTACAAATTAATAAAGGATATTAAGATACTCAATGCTGAAAGAGTACGTGACAAGGGGACTTAATTGAGGGGGAGAACCAGAGAAGGTTTTCTGAAAAAATGCAGATGAGATGGGAAGAATTAGGCAGGGAGTGTGTGTGTGTGTGTGTGTGCGCGCGTGTGCATGAGCACACATGCACAAATGCCCAGGGTCCTCCCAAAAGCCCATGACCCCACTACTCATCTCCCTTCCAGTTATGTTTATTTTTGTTTTTCAACC
The DNA here is from genome assembly GCA_004363535.1 of Dasyprocta punctata. Classification (NCBI taxonomy): domain Eukaryota; kingdom Metazoa; phylum Chordata; class Mammalia; order Rodentia; family Dasyproctidae; genus Dasyprocta; species Dasyprocta punctata. The sequence continues at coordinate 103,121 of RJWM01004200.1, read as the reverse complement.
AAATGAGCTATATTTTGGTCCAACATTTGGGGAACTACCTTAACATTAGATATATGAGGGTCAGGAAATACAGCATCTGTTTTTTTGAGCATATAGGGCAGGTGTACATGAAGCAAATTTACCTTGAATATACTTGACGGGTACATATTATCATTCCGGAAGTTACTGTCAGGCACCTACTGTATGTCAGGCACTAACCTGAGGATACACAGACGAAGGATCACAGCTTCTGTCTGTAAGGACTCTAATACTCGGTTTAGTGAAGGGAAGCGCCCTAGCACACAAATTTATGCTGGCACAGATATCAGGGTGCAGCTCTGATTTGATCGATGAGTTCCGGTGGCATAGATAAGACTTGGCCACATCTAGCTGGAAGGGTCAGTGAAGATTGCACAGAGCAGGTGATGTGTGAGCAGGATTTTAAGAGATGCTGAGGAAGGATGTTCCAGAAGAGTTTAAGGCTGGAGTTGTAGCTCAGTGGTGGAGCAATCACTGCACATGCACAAGTGCTCCCTAAGACCGCTCCTCCAAAAGCAAGCCAAAAGAGTATGTGCAAGGCTTCCACACCTGTATGGACTTAGAAGAGTGCCTGACTCACAGTGCCTGAAGAACAAATATTTTTTTTTCTTTAATTTACAAATGGCACAATAAGCAATAATAACGTACTGTACATCGTTCTTAATGGGTCAAATACAACATGCAAAGAGATGACCAACCTGCAGACAGGAGGACAGGAATGTAAACAGGGATAAACTGCAAGACTTTTCTTATGCAAGGTGAAGAATACGAGGTCTTATTCTGTGGTCTGGACATCAGTAAACACTTGAAGTATTTTAAACAGAAGGGTGACACACCCAGCTTTACCACATAGAAAACACTGCGATGGCAGATTAGAGATAGGTGAGTGGGATGAAAGACTGGAGGCTGAGAAGCAGCTACGTTTCTCTAGAACAGATGATGAGGTTCTAAGTGAAAGAAGGCAGAAGCAATAAATTTGAGGATCCTTTTAAAGTAAAATCTACCAATAACATGTGGAGTGAAAGGAGAACAAATTGGGGTGATGAGGAAACGTTCTGGCCTGCGGGGCTGATAATGTCGTGAACCGAGATGGTGATACAGGAACTGGTAAGGGTTGAGAAAACAGGCTAAGGTCTGTGTGGGGCATGTGATGGACGGGGTGCATGAGGGATGCGATGTATCCGATGGAGACAGCTCTAGGTCCGTCCCACTGATCTGCTGACCAGGAGAGGATAGTTAGGGACGAGGATGCCTTCAGGGGGCCATGCAGGGCTGGAGTGTTCTCAGTGGGAGAGCATGCATTTTGCAAGATCCGGGCCCTGGGTTCCATCTCTAACTCCAGCAAACAAACAAACATACAGAGAGAACCTTCAGAACCCCAACTCTTGCTCTATCGCCCGCTATCTCTCTTCACGCCAGATTCCTAATCACTAGTTTCTGGTGTCCCAAGACTGAACGGGCTCACTTTCCCTCGTTGCCCAAATTTCTGCTCTTGCCCAGCCCTTCTCCTTGGACGAATTAGCTATTATGTGTTGACTTTTTCAGGACAAGAAAACTGGATAAGTGCTGAGAGACCGCTTGTCTCTCTGGCACAGCTCTGTGGGGGTAGAGAGAAGAGGAAATCGAGCCTTATGTCACTTGGAATGGTGGGGAACGGAGAAGCTTAAAAGAGCACTTTCTAACACCAATCTACTTTTAAAAGGAACATTTCTTTTTCACACACAAAGAACACACAATATTTATTCTGTCCTCTTTTTTAAAATGGGTAGCTGCTTAGAATTGCTAAGAATTAAAACTGTCGACATGATTTCTTCTAAATATTTCCTCAGGAAAGCACTTAAGACCTCCGTTTATTATCCAAATGTAACTTGAGGACAAGAGCAGGATTACTTCAGAAAGGAAATAATCGATGAATCATTTATCAGTTTTCCTGCCCTTTGTATAACAAATTGTAATTAGTATGATGTCTTTGTTGGCAAGTGCTTATCAGGCCAAGTGCAGTATAGAAGCAAGGGAAGATGCTTTAGAAAGAACTGTGTTGTTTTTAGACCTAATTGTGATGTTATCGCTGGAATTCTGCGTGGTTGCATTGTTAATTCTTAATTTGCTGTCCTTAATAGCAACAAGGTTATTAGCATCTACCTAGAGTTCTGCATGCCCATGGTAGATAACAAAATTTTGTTCTGGTGGACGTTTGAAAGTAAGCACATACATAAGACAGAAAAGGGACCCAGAGGTTTCCATAGCCTTGAAGGGGGTGTAATTCTGAGAAATCAAAATTGGAGAAGAAAAAAAGTTCTATCAACCGTCTTGCTATGCAACATTTATATTTTCCTTCTTTGGTAAAGAGAGTACCAACTCCCGTCCAGGGTTTTAGAACTGCCTTCCAGACCCTTTCCCTGAGACTGCTCTGTTTCCCAAAAGTTCATTTTCCTTCCAATAATGAATCACTGAGTGCCTACCAGCTGTGATACAGGCTGGGGAATCAAGGGCAGATGGAACCCAGCCCTGTGGCCTCACAGCAGCTACACTGAGTCCAGCGGAAATCACGAATCTGTCCACACCAGAGTTCAGAGGGATGCAGCCTGCACGGCGATGTGTGGGTGCGGTAGGAACAGGGAGAAAACAAGGAAATAAACCACATATCCGCCTGTGGCAATCTCTGCAGATCGCCCAGATTCATGCAGAGCACACCATTAGCACCGTAAGAAAGACCCCAGGTTGGGTGGGGGGCCCTCATGCTGCCCCCTTTCTTGTTGTTTCACCCTTAAGAAGCTCCTGGATTGGCTTCAAACATGAACTGGGCCGGGTGAGGGGGCAGTTCAGTGCCTGCTAAGATCCTTTCATCTGACCATGTGACTTCAGTTGCAGCTCATGGAAAAATGTACTTCCGCAAGAGGTACAAAGAATGACAAAATGCTACCATGAAAATTAAGCCCTTAAAAATGAAGTTATTTCTACAAATGCAGAGCTAATTTTTAAAATTAAAAGGTTAGAAATGCCATCAGTCTGTATTAAAAGTATGATATCCCATGATTTCCATCTGCAATATTATTCATGGTAAATGGAAGAGGAAAAACACACCTCATCTACTCAATTCTAAAGGTTATGTGCTGTTCTTAAAAAGAAATACATTTGTCGCATATCTTAATACTTGACTTTTACATCCTTCAAAATTGCCAAAGATGTCTAATACCCTCTTCTTACTTCTGGATTTCCAGAGAACCTATACTGCCAAATTAAATTCTGTGATAAATTATTCTTAACTATATTCAAATATAATCTCTCCCACAAGGAAAACCTCAATAACAATAGATAAGTAGATGAATAGCCGGGTGGGTGGGTGGGTATATGGATAGATGCATAGATAAGTACAGACATACTAGGTAAGCACTTGAAAAATATGCTCCTTTAGGTTGTTTACCTCTTTGCTTTGATCATACTTGAATAATTCTCGATACCACTGAATTGGCCTGATGAGTACCTATGCCACCACTGATCACTGAATTAACTTATCTGGCCATATAATAAATACGTCTGGAGGGCCGGGAGTTTGGCTCAGCGGCTTACGCGCCTGTCAGGCAGGCCCGAGGTTGTGAGCTCGATCCCCGGTGCCACAAAAATAAATAAATAAATAAATAAATAAATACGTCTAGATAGATGAGAGAAAGTAACACGCCACTTCCCATCTGTCTACAGCCTCCTGAGGAGGTCACCTTCAGTCATTAATATTAGATCACATCAGGTGGTATAGCCCTCCAATATAAACCGAAATTAGCAGGTTGGTCCTGGATGTGATGGTACATGCCTGTAATCCCAGCACTCAGAAAGCTGAGGCAGTAGAATTGCCATGAGTTGGAGGCCAGTCTGGGCTACATAGTAAGTTCAAGGTTAGCCAGAACTACATAGAGAGACTCTGTCTCAAAACAAACAAACAAACAAACACACAAACAAAATTAGTAAATTGGTTACTTGGAAAACTCTAGGACAGGAAATACAGCCTACCAGCTGGGCAACATCAGGCTCTCCTTTTGGGGGACAGCTTGAAGAACCCATGTGGCCTTCCAAGAGGCATCCTCTTGTCCTCTGTGTAACTGTGCAAGTGTAGGAAAGTGAACCCCATGTCAGGCAGGCATGGAGCTGCCTTGGATCAAAAGTGTCATGCCCTGTAGGAGCCAATCTCCCCGGTAACAACTCCACAAGGACAGTTTCTGAATCCCCCGTGACAATCATACCAGTGAGAAGGAATCCCCACACTCAAGAAAGGCAAAAGTGCTCTGGCTTCCTGTCAGGTGTCTGTGGTTCTGCCAGCTCAGATGCAATTTATCAGCCGGTGTCACTGTCTCATAAGCAACAGTGCCCCAGCAACATCGCGACTGTTCTGTCTTATTAGGTTATCTGAGAAGAGCGCTAGAAAGTTAACTGAAGGTCAGATGCTTATGCAAAAGGAGAAAGATTGCTTTGAAGGATGTGTGTCAGCTTTCAAAGGAGAAAATGGAGACCTTTTAAAAAAGAAACTTTAAAAATGTCGCGGTCATCAGTATACAGCATGCTGCAAACAATGCAGCACAGAGAACAAACGCCCTCCTCCGCCCCCCCTCGTTGTCCCCTGTTAAGCATCTTTTATTAATTTTTATTTCTTATGATTAATGAACCAACATTTATGCATCACATTATTATTAATCAAAACCCATACTTTATTCAGATTACCTCAATTTTTTTTAAAAAAAGGAAGATTTTCATTAATATTATACTCTATGCTTCATCCATACACATTTTAAGTGTTCAGAAAACCATTAGGATAGTTTAGCTGAGGCAGGAATCATTTTGTCTACTTAAAATGGCAAAGTCTTTAGCATGCAAGTCTTCGGGTCTACATATTGATGTGTAATTTTCAAAGCCCAGTCAGTAACTGTCAATGAACATCATGTTCATCAATAATCAGGTCCCAAATGCTCTACTGTAAAAAGGCACACATATATATTTCTACTGACCATTGATTCTCACACTGACTGCAGTAAGGCTGACGAAAGTCAAGTGGATACCTACAGTTCTGCTCCATCTCCTGCTCTCCCCCAAAATAACGGCCCCTGGACTTACGGCAGAGAGCACGCCCCGCTGTGGATTGCTGTGGGAAAGTTGTCCTCAATCCTGTTGACATGGTCGGAATCATCTGGGGACACTCGTGGCTGAGAACTGCTCCAGGGATTCTGATTAGTTGACCTGTGCAGTTCCCCCATGCCCTCATTTCAAGAGCTCCCCAGTGGACTCTTAACACTCAGGCAAAGCTAAGAACCACTGCATTGGAAAATCCAGAGTTTATCTTCTCGGTTCAGGCAAACATCTGAAACGTGGGCTTTGTTTATCAACACGAAGTCGGGGAGATGCCAGGAATGCTCCTCAAGGACCTCGGCTGTAGCTTTGGTTTCCCCTTTGCCGCCCAAGCAGAATTAATTACTTCCTCTTGCATAACTCGTTCACGCCTCTTTTATTTTACTTATGTGGAATTATAATGATTTTCCACTGCCTGTCTCCCCATTTAGTCCATTTCTGAGGTAGAGATCATGCCTGGTTTGCTTGAGAGAGGCTCAGCTTGAAACGCAATTTCTTCCCATCGCGGTTCCTCAGTAAGTGTCCCAGTAAGCTAGAGTGAGCAGAAATCTGAAAAGGATAAAAAGAATAATTTAGATTTATCTGGGAAAAAAATCTTCTTGGACAAATACTTCTAATTCCAAAATACTCAATATAGACAAGTTTGTACTTTCATTATTACTGATATTTAACAGAAATATGGCAGCTATCAAATTTTTATTTAAAGAATTTAGCTCAATGAATCATTTCTGGACATAAAGCCACATAGAATGGGTTAGGAGTGGCTAACAAGCGAATGACTAGTGCCATTAAGCTGTGATACAGTTGAAACAACATCAGCCAGAGCTTTGCCCATCTGTCACACGTCGGAACGTGTTGCGCTGCCGCTATCCATGGGATGGTACCCTTGGCCGGCTGGCCTAGCCTGGGTTCCACACACACAGAGAAACACGAGACTGTTAGTTTCTTTTACTCCCAAATTCAGCTTTAAATGAACATGTTTATCCTTGTGAGCCCATAATTATTCTTGAGTTCTTTTTAAGAGATGCTTTTAAAGGTTTCATTTTCCCTTCTCACTAAGTACTGCTGTGTTTTTGCAAAGATTTACCAGTGTGAGAGATTTCTGAGGACACTAATCAAAGGTAAAATCTATAGTTTAGTCTGCACCTAACAGCATAAGCAAAAGGGTGCTAAGCTGCTAGTCCCTGGCTAGTTTCCCTCTGGGCCCATGTGGGAGCCCAGCCACTGGCTTATCCAGGGCATCTGGAGTAGGGAGGACCTCCATAGGACCTCAACCAGCCAGGTGCTTCCCTCTGAACAGCCAGTCATTTGGAATCGTCTTATTTATTTATTCAATGTATCTGTCTTGCTTGTTTTCCATGTGCTGGGCCTGGTTATGGCAGTGATGGGTTTTCTTTCCCTTTCTAGTAGGAAGCTATGACCACATAATAATTGAAGGTTCTCTCACACGCAGCCCAGACACACACACGTGGATGAGTCTTTGTGTCTATACACAGAAAATCCCATACACAGAAATCCTAACTTCCAGGATGAGGAGGCAGGGCCTTGAAAAACAATGAGGTCAGGAGGACATCAGGCCATGGAAAACCTAGATCTTCTGGTACCTTGGTCTTGCACAATCAGAGATTTCAGGAATAAATTTCTGCTATTTATAAACCATCTGGTCTGTGACATGCTATTATAGGAGTCTGAACAAACCAAGACAGCACACACACACACACACACACACACACACAATCATACAACCACTTTACCTCGCTTCTGCCATATGCAGCATATAGATGGCCATTTGTCTGGTTTCTCTCTGAGGAGAAGGCATCAGAATGAGAATATTTGTCTTTTCGTGACACTTTCTAACTTGTGATATATGTTTGTCTCCTCCCCTCTCTGTCTCTTTCTTTACTTCTGTCTTTGCAGAAGACCCTGGATCCCGTCAAGGATCTGGAGTGTCCTCCTACACACACGGCCTCTTACTGACTGCACACGGTGTTTTACAAGCAGATCCTTGTGTGTGTCGCCGCCCACCTCACCTCCCGTGCAAGCTTATTTGTTCTTTCTACCATTTCCTTAAAGCTGTTTTAGCACATGATTCATCTAATGATTGCCAAAAGATAAAAATAAATGCAAAATAGCATGTGCTATTTTGAAGGCACTGTTCTAAGTGCTGTAGATAAAATTCATTTCATCTTCACAATAGCCCAACATAGCTATTTAGTATTATACTACCTATGTACAAATGAAGAAACCAGGCACAGAGGGGCCATGGCCACACAACTAGTAAGGGGTAGAGCTGAAACTTGAGCCCAGGAGGGCTGGCCAAAGCCTGTTCTAAACCAACTGACTTTCCCAGAAGGCAAATGAACAGGGGGTTTTTGAAATGCAATGCTCGGTATTGTTAACATGACCCTGGGAATGCAGTCTTCTAGTGAGTGAGAGGCCAGTGCTAGCCACCATCATGAAATCGCTGCCATGGATGGAGAATTTCCTCCTACTGTGTGTAGACACCGGAGATCCTGCAGGACCCAGGGAGGAATGCTGCCTACGCTATACTACCTAAGTGGCTTAACAACAGAACTTTGAAAGGAAATGCTTTGACTACTCTTTGCAGCAAGCATTTGGGTAACAACTTGAAAATTTTCATTGATGGTAAAAAAGAGCAAATTGGCAGAGAAACCTAAGAGAGCCTTGTAGACACCTCTACACCTGAGGAGTCTTAGACGTAGTCATGTGCTTCCCATGAGCCCAAGACAGGCTCACAAGCACCTGAGGAAGCTCAGGATGCAGCGTCTCCTTGCTGTGGTTACATGAATCAAGACCAGAGACCCAGTGAGAACACAGATATCTGGGGGCTTGCCAGCATGAACACGATAGTGACCGAGGACCAGGTCCTACCACACAAGCCCACAAAAGCAAACACGCAACTCTGAGAATGAGGGAGGAGAACCTGAGCTGACTGATAAGACCCTGAGTTGCTTGCAATTGCATTTGTGTCACAGATGTAGCTTCAAAATAAAACCTAAGGGATGTACGTCTTCAACATCTGATTTTACGTCCTAAGCTTCAGCTGCACTGTCCCCTAACCTGCATACCTTTGTGTCCTGCAAGGCTGGCTGGGTGTTCCCCTGAGGGTCGCATTGAGTCTTGGGTAGCGCTGAGTCGCGGGACCCGGTAGAGCCGGATTCTGTGCGCAGCCAGTGAGGACGGCCTCCCGGGGCGTGCGGGTGGAGCCTCCGCCTTAACTGGTTGGGGGCCAAGGCCTCCCCGTCCCAGGGAGCTAGACAGAGTGTACCCTGGAGTATGATGCTGCCTGGACCCTGAGTCTAGCTGCAAGGAGTTCAGAGCAACAACTGTGCCAGGGCAAGCCTGGGCGAGTCCCGACTGCACCCTAACCTGGGAATAGTCTAGCGTGGTTTGAAGAAAAGAAGCAGAAGTGGCATCGAGTGCAGAAACTGAAACTGGCAGGGCTCCCTCTGACCGTGGTGGACATGATTTATCACTGGTGGCCATAGACGAGTTTCTTTAACTTTCTCTTTTGAGTTTCAGTGAGCAAAAGTAGTTTGTTTTGCAGACAGGTATTTGTCAAATGACAAACACCAGTAAGAAAGAGAGAATATTTCTTGTTTTAAGCCTCAAAGCACTAGCTTACAAAGATTGTGTTTAAATTTTTAAATGTATTACAGTAAAAGACATTGCTATTAATCCCTCTCAGTTCAAATACATTTATCCCTTCATTCTTGCAACTCTCTGAAGCTGCTCTGAAGCTGTTCTTTGGTGAGTGTTTTTAGGAGATGTGCTCAAAATTACAGTGATTGCTGCTGCCCACTGCAGCAGGCCTGAGAGTCTCCCTCATCAGCTTTACTCTCCAGACCTGGCATCATACAGCGTCTCGCTCTTCTCCGAAGTGAAAGTGACCATAGAAGGTAAAAATTCTGAATCAATTCAGAGCATCAAAGTGGTCAAGTAAAGACTCCCCCTCCAAACACACACCACAAGAGAAGGCTTCCAGAAGAGCTTCTGAAAGTGGCAGGAATGTTGGGGCGAGCGTATTTGAAGCTGGGGACAGTATTTTGAATGGGATTAACGACAATGTGTCTTTTACTGTAAGACTTTTTTGTTTAAACATTCACAGTAGTTTTTAGTCATACTTCATAGACTGGCATTTGGAAAGAATTGTAAAGATTGCTTATTTTGGACTTAAACAAGTGGGCCTCTGAGGGTTTTTGAAAATTCTAACTCTTAGTAAGCAGAGAGCTTTGGAATTTTTTTATTGTCATTTAACTAATGAAGAAACTGAGCTCAAAAAAAAATTGAGTGATTTTCTCAGGTATCAGAGCTGGGGTTGGAGTTCGTGTATTGTGCTCCTGGATGCGCTCTTTGCTGTCTCTGGCACGCGCCTCTCCACCAGCCCCGGATTCCAGTGGTCCATGCTCAGTGCACACGCACAGAACTATCTTAGTCCATCTGAGGTGTTAAGACATAGTATAGGCCGGGTAGCTTAACCAAGAGAAATACCTCCCTGTTTTGGAGGCTGGGATGTCCAAGATTAAGTCTTGTAGAGCATGTGTGTAAGGATTCTCTCCTGGTGCATAGACAGCATCCTTCAACTGTGTCCTCAAGTGATGGATGGGGTAGGAGAGCTTTCTCTGTAATATCTTTAATAGGGCACTAATTCTATTCATGCAGCCTCTACCCTCATGATTGAATCCCCTCCCATAGGCCCCACCCTCAAACAGCGTCACTGTCACTCAGGGGGTTAGGTTTTAGCATATGAATTTGGGTAGGGGGAGGTAAATATTTAGCCAATAGTTACCACCTAAATGCTTTCTTAACCAAGATGGCAGATTCCCTCTGCGCAGGCGCCAATCAGGCCCCAGGAGCGCCTGGATCCCACATATTCCTGTACTTCGGTCCCCCCAACAGCACCGCTGGTTTTTAGAAGGTTGAATGTCCCCAGGCACCAACAGAAGGACTCGAGTCCAGGTGACAAGGAGAAATGTAGTTTGCAAAGGGCCGCCTACAGATTCAGAAGCGAAAGGGATGGTGAAGCCTTGCAAAAGAAATATGAATTCTAATCCTATTCCAGTTTTCCTGGTTCAAAAAAACCTTTCTATATCTATTCCATTGTGTTCAATCACGGGAAAAAGCGGAATACGTTTTCAAACTCTCGCTAATCCTTCTTCTACTGGTCTCTTCCACACTCATGAGTCAGGTGTGCTTGCAGACAAGCACACATCTTCATCACTCGTTCCCGCCACCTGTGTTCCGTAAATTAGGAAATAAAGGCTAAGGCGCTGTTAGACTGACACAGTAGGGTCGTTTTGTTTGTTTTGTTTTGTTTTGTTTTGTTTGTTTTGTTTTGTTTTGTTTTGTTTTTTTAACTAAGTGTTTAAGTGACAAGTGATTGGGGTATTTCTTCAATAATAGCAAGCATTTCCTCCCTTAACTATAGGAAATGACTTTCTGACAAAACTATATGGAATCTAAATACAGTGTATCTAACTAATTCTCCCTGTGTTTCACCAGGAGAAAATAACTTGATAAAACCTGAGTGCTGCAATATTTACCTTCAAAAGTAATCCAGTTTTGTGTTATATGTTTCTGTTTGTTCATTGTTATAGGTTCATTTCATTGCTTTTTTCTTAGGGGTATTTATGATTGTTTATTTCAATAAATTTGATAGAAGAAATATCGTTAATACTTCTCATTTATTTTTCATTAACTGTTCACATTAAAATAAATTATCTTCTGTAATTTTCTTATGCATACAAATAATTGAAAGGTTTATATGATTTTTTTTTAGCTTTAGAGTATGGGCTGATTGTAAAGAACTATTATAAAACTTTCATTATGAAAAGAAGCTAAGTGCTATAGCTAGCTACATGTAAAAAATATACTTCAATTGAGAGGGATGAATTACTTGGACTGGCCAAGCAGTTACAATACAGTGGGTTATTTGATTATTTTATTACTTCCTTCCTTTTTAGCCCATTTTTCATGAGAAGAGCAAGTTTACGCTTCATAAATATGCATGAACACTTACCTTTCCATCATATTTTACTATTAAGTGTGTGATCACCAACACACAACTGTTAGGACATACCATTTTATATCCTATATGTTTTGTTTATTCCTTGAAACTGGAAAACTGATCAATAAGAGAGAAACACATATTCAAATCTATCGTAGAACAAAGGGCATTTTTATGGTAGACATTATAGACTGAGTGTTGGTGTATCTTCAGGATTCTCACAATGACATCCCCACCTTGTGTGGTGATGCGAGGAGGTGGGGCTTTTGGGTGATAATTAAGATTCCATGAGCTCACAAGGGTAGAGTCCACATACTTGGAATTAATGCCCTAATTAGAGAGCTTGCTTCCCTGCTCTGCTCTCTAGCATGTGAGGATCCAGTAAGTTGGCCATCCACATGTAGAAGAGCATCTTCACCTGGATGCAGCTAGGCTGGCACCTTGATCTCAAACTTCTAGCCTCCAGAGCAATGAGAAATACACTTCTTTTGTTCATGCAATGCCCAATTAATGGTGTTTTTCTCATAGCAACCTCAACCCAGTCAGGCTAGGCCAGACAGGCTCATATTTACCTTTCTCAGATAGAAAGTCCTATTTCGATTCCACCCCCATGCTCAGGCCAGACTTCTCTAAGAACCTGCATTCTGCCAGGCACTGGGGACACAGTCACCAGAAAGACCAGATCCTTGCTCCTTTTCTTCTGTCCCTTCCCCTCCAAAAAATCTTGGATCTGAGTGCATACCAGTCTCTGCCTCATCCAGTATGTAAATCTGTTCTGAATCTCTGCTACTTCAGTTCTCTGAGTACATTTTGCTGTGTCTTGAAAATGTCTGATACATTTAAAAACATGTTGAGGTTATTACAAAATAAATGCATTAAAGCAATATTTTTGCCAGCCTTCAACTTATGAGTATGGATTGATTTTAATAATTAGATTAGAATGCTACTTCAGAAGCCATTCATCTAATGTATTTTTCCAAATGCCATTTCACTGAAAAATTTCCTGGAAATAGTCATCTATACAATGAACAAGATGTATTAAAGCCAAGATACCACCTCAAACATCTTCTCTTTCAGGAAAAAGGCTCTTCGCATTCACTAATTCCAGTTCTTTTGACTTTTCTTTCTGGTATTCTTTGGAATAGAACTTGAAAAATAGTAAGAATTAAATAAAATGAATTAGGTAATTTGTGGCAAATGTAGTTATTTTCAGATCAAAAGGAATCAGGACATTGAGTCTCTGTTTATCAAGATGATATGTATTTAAATAATCAACTCAGGAAGCAATAGAAAATTTTAATCCATAATTGAGAGAAGAGTAAAACAGAATTAAATTAAAAAATAAAAAAAAATTTACACACGCAGAACTCCTATCATGTGCTGGCATGAAACTCAGCCAAACAATTCTCTATTTAACCCTAGCAACAATTCTGACAAGATAGGAATAATTGTTCCCATTTTTGAGGACATTGACTGAGGGTGACTCTGTTTCCTGGATTGAAACAGTCAGTCAGTAGCCAAGGCAGGGTTGAAGCCTAGCTCTTCTAGGTAGAATAAAACCACTTGGAAACCATGATCTAGAGACTGAGTAGGAAGAAGCTAGGGAGGAAAGAATGGGCAAGGAAATAAAGAGATTAGCACAGATGGTGCTGAAAGGAACCAAATGAATATCACATGCTGAGGAGAAAGAATGACGCGTGGAGAGATTTCCAAATAGTAAAAGGGAGTCAGGTTAGCAACTGAGGCCCTAGACATGATGGGTTGTCTCCTTTTACCCATTTGAGTGAAAATAGCTAACAAATACCAAAAAGTTCAGGGAAGGTGAGGAAGAGATGGAGAAAGACATTTCAGAGACTTTTCAAGAGGCTCTCATTGCTCTGTGAAGAGAGGAATTCATCATGTAAAGGGAGGAAAATAAAACAGATTTGAGAGAAATGAGAGAGAGCCCTGTCTACAGACACTGTGGCTAAGGATGGCTCACACGTGTGGCCATGTGGTGCTATCAGATCACCAGAGTCACCAGAGGGGAACACATCACCACGCAGCCAGAACTGGAAATGAATTTTGGGAGAAGCAAAAGTGACACCCACTTCCACAGAAGGAAATCGTGTTTGCAGGCAGATGAGAAAAAGTATTCAAGTAGATAAATTGAGGGAAAGACCAGGGAGGAGAGTAGGAGAGGAAAGGCACAAAAGTAGACTCGAGACCTCCCAAACTACTTTGTTCATAGGTTGCTAGCTTAACAGTATTAAGTTGGTTGAGACCTTAATACTAAATGAAATAGATCAAATACACGAGTTTAAATATTGCGTGGTTTCTCTTATATAAGAAACTCAAATTATAACTAAAGAGCAAAGGCAAAGGTAAAGAGGATAAGAAGCAGGAAGAGGAAGATGAGTGCTTCCCAAACAGGAAGAGGATCAAGAGATAGAAAGCATGGAGAAGAGAGGACGAGGATGGAAAAAGGATTAGGAGGTGTTCTGTACAGACACAAGCTCCACACAAGGACTGTAAACTTTATATACTGCAGACATGGACAAATGAAAACTTACAAAGTTTAAAAATTAAAAACAGATGTATGGTTTTAAAGACAATATTACACTAGTTTAAAAAGAAACACATTTGTGACTTTAAGTTGTAACACAAGCAAAGGACATGAGGCTTTTACAAAACAAAATCTGACACAGTGTATATAATGCACCGAGGCACCACTTAATCTCATAGCCTAAAAATGTGTGTAGTTACCATGTTTCAGTTTAACACAAAATAAAGGTTTCTTAAAATCTTCAGTTTGACATCACATTAAGCATGGATTTCTTTTTTTTTAAGTGTGGATTTCTTAAAATCAGCCCCCAAGCAAAAAAAATCGTAAAAGAAAAGATTGATAAATGTGGTTTATTAATTTATTTATTATATTATTAATGTATTTTTTGTTTTAATTTAATTTATCTAATTGATTAATGTTCAATAAAAATGAAAAGTTTCAAAGAAAGAAAGTGAAAGAAACAAAACAAAAACAAAAACAAGCCATAGTGGCCAAAGATATTTATAGCACATCCAAATGGGACTAGCATAAAGCACTTCTAAGGAACTATTAAGGAAAAGACAAACAATCTGCTGGCAAAAATAAGCAATAAGCTGAACAGGCATTTCACAGAAGGAGAAACATGAATAGCTAATAAACCTGTAAAAAGATTCTCAACCTCATTAGTAATCAGGGCAATGCAAATGCAAACCAAAATTAAATATCATTTTACACCCACCAGATTGGCAAAAATTTTAAAGTCTGAAAATATATGTATTGCAGGAGATAAAGAGAAGCAGGAATTTGCCTATGCTGTTGATCCCAGGATAAACTGGTCCCATCCCTTGGAAAACAATTACCTTGTAATGAACATTTGCTTACCTTTCCACCTAAAAATTCTACTCCCAGATATTTCTCTAGAGAAAGGTGTGCAAATGTTCGTAGTGGTGATGTTTGGAAAAGGAAAAAGAAAACTTGAAGCATCTCAGATATCCATTGACAGGAAAATGAGTAAATAAAAGGTTATGAATTCGCACATAGATTTTACTATGATACTAAAAACGAATGAACTATACTCACAAGCATTAGTGGAGATGAATCTCACAAACAAAGTGTTGAATGAAAAAAGAACCATAAGAATTTATGTGAAAGGATCCCATTTATGTAAAGATAAGAAAAAACTCATAAAGCTGAATCATGTTTTGTTCATGGACATATTCATGTATAGTAAAGCTACTGAAGAAAAATAAATGAGCAATCCAAAAACTAAAATAATGATTACTTCTTCCAGGAAGAGTGAACAGGAACTTAAATGTGTGAACTGATCATGTTCTGTTTCTTAAGCTTGGTGGTTTATTGTTCTACACACCTATGAACACATTTTCTGTGGCCCTTTATATATATGAAATATTTCACAATAATAACAAATGTAGATCTGGGCAAAAACCAATGGGAAATGAAAATCCAAGTGCATAAATGAAAACTCAGTGTTGGTCTATGTACTCACACAGTTGGTTCAAGTGTATAAATCTTTATGACTCTCACTCTGAACTAAATAAAGAATTGGCTGGGTCTTGCATAGTCACAGTTCTTTGAAAGACTGGTTGAACATTTGAATAAGGAGGAAAAAATAAACTCAGTGTTTCAGTTTTAATAGAAGTATTTTATTATAATGAATCTGTCAATTTAAATTCTTTACATAAAGAACACAGGATTACCCAAAGAGTTATTTAGCATCTTCCAGGATATGTTCTATGAAACACCAGATGTTAAAGTTACTATAATTAAATCTGATCAGGAAGCGCTAGAAACTGTACTTAGAAATTTTAAAAGTAAGCACCTAATCTGGTTGCTGCATTAAGCATTTTTTCTTATTTTAAAAAATAATGAAGACACACACTGTGAGAGATGGAGTCGATCCATGTAATCTCTAGCAAACCTAGAAGAACTAGACATCAAGTGACATTTCTAGCTATGTCTACTCTGTCTCTCTCTTTGACGTCTCGCCCTTTGCTCACATGTTGTACCCTCATGCTCTTCAAAGATTTCTCTTCTTGATTTCTATTCCTCCACTATACCCATAATCTGAAAGTACCAAGTCTCTGTGTCCAGGCTTGATTTTTCCAGGTTCATATTCTAAATTCATTTTGGAATTTCCCAAGCTATGATCCCAGAGGCATCTCACATTTAACACCAGACTCTGCTATCTCATATCCTAAAATAACTTGGCTTCTAGATTCTCCATTTCCAGTACAGTGTCATCATCCCACCAAGTTTTCAAAATAGGCATAATTTCAGTCTTATTTTTTGTGTGTGGCACCTTCTGGCATCCATTTTGAATTTTTCTGGATTGTTCTGTAATTTTGGCATCTCTTGTCTCTAACCCTTTTCCATACATTACTCTATCTTTTTTATATCTCAATTGAGTCTTCTATCTTGTTATTCTATCACCAGTATTTCCCAAGTGTGGTTCATAATACACATACATTATCATAAAATTCTAATCCTGTTATTCCCTGTTAACATAAAAACATGTTTTTTCTCCTTTTATGAAAAGCTTGGCTCACCACAGCTTAAAAGATAAATCCAAACAGTCTTGTGTAGTACAAAATTTCAAAATCTATCTCTGACCTCATTTCTTGCTACTTTGTCATCTGTACTCTGTATTGTGGTCATATTTAACTCCTCAGCACCCCTGGAATATTCCAGTTTAACTTCTCTGTCTTTTAATCATCCACTCATCCCTTCCTCTGTTGGGAATGTTCTGTCTTTGTTCATCTGAAATGCAAACTCATGCACTTTAATAACTTTAAATAATCAGTCTACCCAAGAAAACCTTCTACAACCCACCCAATAGCATCTAAAGAAAATAAAAAGGGTTTCTCTGTACTTACAACACTTTTTCTAACATCAAATATGTGATTTTCTTTTCATATGCGCAACCATTTCCTTGACACCAGCTGGGTATCCTGTAAGGCTGACCCCAGAGTTTTCACTAGGCTCAGTCTCACCAGACTGAGATGCCAACTGTAAGTCCACACCTCTTGTACTTCTTACCAACTGCCCATAAACTGGGATTCAAATAGCTCACAGAACTGGAGAAAATAGTTTACTTATGCTAACTCCTTTATTGTAAAGGGTAGAATTCAGGAAAAGTCAAAAGAATAGATGTCTAGCTCAAGGTGTATGAAAACAGCATAGAGCAACGATGATGAAACTTTTAAGAGATCAAGTTCCAAACTGCAACCCAAACTCTCTAATCTGTCTCAAAGTGCCCACACTGCAATTAAGCCCAAATACTAAAGTTTTCATTTAGAAAAAAAACCACTCTACACTAATGTCTTTTGTCTTCTGTAAAAGAAAAACACAAAAATGTATGTTTCACAGGTTAGCCACCACTGGCAAATATCTTCCACTGTCTCAGTAGCTGCTGGACCCCTTCATGTGAAGGTTTTATTGTGGTTGGATTATGTAGGATGATGGGTTAAATGGTTGCTCATTAGTGACTGAACCTGACCTTGTGTCCCTTATCACTGGGGAAAGAGGTGACTCGGTTTAAAACTGCTCATCATATGATTGATTCCTCTGGCAACCAGCCTCCATCCTAAGTTTGTCTGGGGACCTCAGTCACCAGTCACCTGATTAATATACAAGATATTCATGCCACTCTGGAGATTCCAATAACGTTAGAAGCACTTATGTCAGGAACCAGGGACTAAGACTAAACACTACAGCATTTCCTCAGTTCGTGAATGCTTCTGTTCATGAACAGTTCATTTTATAAACAGAAGTGTTCAGCAAAACTTTGCTTCCAGTCTCAAACTCCGCACTGGGTGACCAGCACCACTGCAGCCATCTTCCCCATGAGAACATGAAGGCAGCCATCTTCCTCAGAATCATGGAACAAATTCAGTCTGTGAACCAAGGTACCAGTATATTATAACAAAAGACACTCCTATCATTCCTACAAGGGTTTTAGGAACTCTATACCAGGAACTGAGGCCAAAACCCAAATATTCACTTCTGATGACAGCACACATTGTTCTGGGCCAATGCAGCCAGAACCAAATTGAAAATCTTGACACAATACAAGCAGGATTTCAAGCTACGCCTGTTCCTACCCTCCTCCAGAAGCAGGTCATGATACACAACAGTAATCTGTGACTATGATTGTGACTCAGGATCCTACACCTTGTATGGCCCTGTTATTGCCCCATCCAAATGTAGCATTTGCCCGACTACCCTTGGCCACCAGCCTATTGCTGGGTGACAGACACTCGACTAACCTATGGAGTTGACAGAAATGGGACTTTTCATAAGCTTGTGATAGACTCCAAATAAAAGGTGAATTTTGCCCAAATCTTTAGAGCCCTGCATCCTATAGAGCACAGTTTCATTACACACCAATGATAAATCCATTCCATGCCAAGTAAAGGATCCTAAGTACAAGAACTGAAGGTGTCAGCATAATGATATGAATGAAAATGACAGTCACATATAAAATTAGTCCAAGTGTTCAGTGAATTTAGGAAATATTTAGAACAAGTAGAGGAGACAAATTTGGTATTTCCTTAATGATGAATATTTATTGAGCCTCTTTTATATGATGAATAATACTGTATAACCTGGGAAAACAGATTAGCCAAATAAATGGCACTCAAGGAACTCGCAATCTAATAAGAAGAGAAAGACAATATACTTTAAAGACTTTCTAATATGTCAGTTAGTATAAGTTCCATGGTTAAAGTGAAGTTAGATGAGGAGTCTAGGGAGTGATATTTGAATCTGATGGAGGGTGGTCGAGAACTTGCTAAGAAGAAGAATTTGTTAGTAAAACCAAAGGCTTTGAGCTGACTGTGTGTGTGTGTGTCCATTCTGCCTGGGTATGCCTTTTTCAATCATTTTAACAGAGCAATTTTATGTTAAGATCATGAATCCACCAAATCCCGTGTGTTATCAACCATACCTTTCCTTTATGAATATTTTTGAAACCTGTGGAATTTTGATCAGAAAAGATATAGCGTTTCTTATTGAAATGACTGATATGATAAATTAAATGACTACGTAGACTCTATCAAGTATGTTTGCCAGAGAACACTTTTCCACAATCTGGTCCATGAAAAACAAATTGTGGGAGGTTGATTTTTGTCTGACCAAATAATGTGAGGAAATGTTACAAAGCATAGTCTCTTGTTGTAAATTCATTAGCTCTTTAGTATAGGAAAGATGTTGAGAAGTTGAGCAGTGATGAAATTCAGTTAACTTTGCTGAGTTCTTCATTTTAAGCATTGTTTCCCCCTCCTTCATGTGACACGTATTGGTATCCCTTTGTCTTTGAGTTAAATCTAACACACATGGAAAGTGTTATATTAATAGCTCTCCTTATATTAAATTTTTCTTACATTTCTGGAATAGACAGTGCTTGGCCATAGAGTATGGGCCTTTTAATTTAGTACAAAAATCAGCTTTTAATTGAGGATTTTTGAGTCCATAATTATAGATGAGAATGTGCTGTCATTTTTTGCCTCTTCTGCCTTTTGGCTCTTTCTTGGATTTTTATTATCAATGTGATGAGGACTGGTAATATGAATTGGGAAATCCTCCATATTTTTCTGGGCTCTGGAACAATTTATGCATCATGGGAATTATCACAGGATTTTATTTTCTTAATTTGAAATATTTTGTATAAAATAGCCAAAAGAGAAATGAGCCTAAACATAGTGTTAACTGGTTGTCAGTGGGCTTATAATTAAATTCCCCTGTTAGCTTTATTTTCTTTACTGATGAGGCTTCAAGTGTCTCTATTTTTCCTCACTATGCACAAACACGATTGCTCTTTGCTCTACAGGGTTAGCGGTGCAGACAGCCTATTCTGCTTAGAAGCAATAACTCTTTGCTCTTGTCACTCCACTTCACCATGGAACAGGGAAGCAGCAAAGTCAGGTCAGGGAAGCAGAAAATGATAGAATCCCAGCCAGGAGAATCAAGCTTCTCCGTGGGCCTGTTGTCCCCAGTCTGAGAACAAAGTGAAGTGACATATATGAAGGCCTGGAAGGAGGGCAGCGCAGAGCAAGGTGCCCTGTGGGGCCTGGGATCCCAAGAAAAGGGTCAGTGAATATCGACCCTGCTTTCAAAACACTTTCTCTGAAGCAGCGTCGAGAGGATGTTGGGTATTTATGGTCTGTAAGGGGAGAGATGGGTGTTCAGGCCACTTTTGAGACCACTTCTTCTCCAAGTCATAGAGCCAAACTGTTACGGATGATATACTCCACAGATCACCTAGGCATAAAAACACACAAAGACGTTTATATGCTGTCTTTTCTTTGCTGATGTAGGAATTACTTAACAATGAAAAGCAAAAGCCATTTTCTGTGCCATGCCAAGCACACGGTAGGCACCCTGCTAGTTGCATGGTGCTTGAAGAATAAGTGTGTGGTGCACGTTAAGCAGATGCGTACATGTTGTCAGCCTCTGATCTGTCCAGCAGACATGCTCCTAACATGTGGGATGTAAGTTAAATTGAGAGAACTAAATCCTGTTTTCCAAAGAGGATGTATATGTGTGCATGTATAAAATCACTCTTTAAACAATAAATACATTTTGATGTTTTTGTAGTTGGTGTGATTCTCAGAACTGGAACTTAACTTTCACCTCTTCTTGTCCTGGTACTCTCAAGGTGTAATAAAGGTTTCAGATATTTCAAAACATTAAATTTCAAACATTAATATATTTGCACTAAGAATTATTTTTTCTAACTAATCTAATAAGTATTTATTTTCTCTGTTTGTTTCTTTGTGTGCTAGAAAGCCTAAAAATAAAAATAATCTAACTCTGTCTAAAACACAATTGTACATGAAACAATCCTCCAATCAATTATCGGATGCATTTCTTTTGTGACAAAAAGAAGCTGTTCATATTTAGATGTCCTTAATTTATTCTCTGTAATGTGATGAATGAATGCCAAAAATAGGAAAGCTGTATGTTAAAGGAAAGCAATGGCAATCAATAGGAAATTGGCTCCTTTTTTCCCATACTTCTCTCCTCTCTTCAAATAGGCATATTCCTCCAGGTGAATTATTGGAAGAAACTAATTCCTAATAAACTAATAAACCAAATCATCCATTCAAAGATCTTTCCACCTAATAGTTCTAGGCCTATGTTTCACATGCTTATTAAATACTGCTCTTTCTCTGGTCTTGTGCAAATTAAAAATCAAAATAATCAAAAATTTTTGCGGCATGTTGCAATACAAAATCAGATTTTGAATGATTTCAGTACTTTACCAACTCTGAGTTCTTTGAAGTTCCGTGATTATCACAAAGCTAAAAATCACTCCTAACCCTTGATTAGAGAAAAATCTGATTTTTCTGTTGCATTGCCTTCTTGAAAGAAATGATGTAGGAAAGTGCCATGACGAATTGTCGAGCCTGAATCAAACAATATTGATTTTGTGTCTAACCCAGCATGTAGTTTCTCAGTTCCAACACCTCGCCTGGAAATATATACAGGCTATTTCCACAATAAAGTAACCTGTGACTATGGGAAACTATTGGGCAAGGAGATGGGAAAATATATTTCTCCATAGCAATGCTTCAGTGTTTTTGTTTTTTGAAAACTTTTAATTCTTTCCCCACCTTCCATGTTTGTGACTTTAAAGGACGTGCTAAGACTGCAAAGGGACATCTTGGGAGTTGATAACGGCTCCCTGGGACCAAATTCACCATTGTCACTTGGCCAGTAACTACCTCTTTCCCCTTAAAGGTGCCCATAGGTTCCATAGATAAACCACCATGGTGGAGATACTAATCTAAGGCCTATCCAAGCTGTGGATATGGTGTCCATGTGAAGAGAGAATTGACAGGACTCCATAACTAACAAGGCATGAAGGATTAGAAAGAGGGCAAAGTCAAGGTTGACATCCATATCCTGGAAGATAATGATGCTACCATCAAATTAATGAGATAATAAAAAAAATAATCTAAACCAATTCAGGAGCCATACTCATCCACTACTGGACACGTTGCTTGGCACTATTAATATTGCCGTTAATTCCTGAAGTACACTTTTTTTTTCCTCATGCAATGTGAAAATGGACAGTTGCACTTGTAAAAAGCCTCATCCACAGGTTCAGGAATCATCCTGAATTCATTAGTCCCATTAACAGTGTGATTGTCATGGAGGATTGGGACACGCTCAGCCCAAGGTGAATGGCAACCACTCTTACACTTAGGGTGACTCCAAGAAGTGACAGGTCCAAAGCTATTTAAAACTGTAAAGTGGCCTTCAGATAAATAAAATGACACTTTTGAGCTGGGCAAAATTTCTAGAGCTTTGTACTGACAGAGAAGTAATGCAACTTTCATATGGAAGGAGCACTAGACCAGCACCTATTTTGATACACTAGTGAGACCCTGTTGTTTAGCAAAGGTATTATGCATAAGACAGCCAATTAATGTCAGCATATCTGGAAAACAATAGACTTTGAAGCCTCTTCTTCGGGTGAGAGAATCTAACATTTTAAATGCCTGAAGACTCAGATGTCAGTTGTTGCTTCCAAACTTTTCTGATTGAATTATCTTCTCTTAGTGAGGCAGATAAAGACAATTTTAATAGATGGAGGAAATGGGAGTATAGCTCAACTTTTCCTACTGAAAATAAATACTCCTCTCCAAATAATTTATTTCAGGACTTACTGAGCCATGTAACTCAGTCAGAAAGACCACAAAAGCTTTGGATAGGCAGGAAGTGGCTGCAAAGTTAGACTTTTTTAGCAAGAAGAAGGTCAGAGCTGCTTTGTATTTTTAAATTTCATTTCTATGTGAGGATGATTGCTTGGGGCTCTCGCTGAGACCAGTTTAATGATGATCACAGTGGTACTGCAAATGATAGCAACAAGGTGTAAATCCCCAATCCCTTTCTCTGGGGTGAAACCACTTCAAATCACTGTCTTAAATCCCTGTTAAAATTATTATATATTTAAAAGTTATTTTTAAATGTAAACCTTCATTTCAAAAGAGAACAGGTACTCAGAAAGCATTTTTGTCAAAAGTAAGTGTGAGTTTGATTCTGTACCATTTTCTGAAGGAAAAGCTTGGTTTAACACAAGCTTCGGGTGTATCAAAAAGCTAGGGGAAAGTGAGCCATCTCATTTCTTTTCTAAAAAAGCAAAGTGGTAGGGAAAGTTCTTTAATCTGTTTACATATACTCCTACCTGATTGCAAACTCTGATTTTTTTCTAAATCATAAAGAAAACATGTGCAAAAGGAATGGCTGGTAGGAGCCAGGAAAGAAAACCAAACTCCTCCTTTAATTACCTTTATCAGTTAGCAAGGGGAGAAGTACCTTTGCCTTAGGTAGAGAAAGGTGATTAGCATTCAGAATACTGAAACCCACATACATCTAGGTAGGGCATGAGTCAAGATGAGTTGAAGGGTAAGTTAAAAAGGAGCAACTTTTTAAAACCGAAGTATAAATGTAGGATCAGATCAAAGAGAGTTTGCTAATAAGGGAGTAAAGGGTTAGTTGGAAGTAGACTCTCCAGTTACACCTAGAGTATTTAACAGACTCAGTTGTGTTGGGAAAGATCCTAGAGGTCAGCTAATCCAACTTCACGCTGTGGTAGCAGGGAATAGACATTTCCTTCTGTGAACACAAATGAAATGGGAGAATTTATTAAAAGGTTATAGAGACAAAGCATTGGAACAAAGCCAGGCATTGAGAGTGAACTGAATCCAGAAAACTCGTCTTTATTTCAGCACTTTCTTCTTTATTTTCTTATAAAATTGCTACATATATCCATATTAGTGGCATGAAACTATTATCTGAAAAGAACCATGAATGATATTCTTAAAAAGTGTTTTAAATTGAAGTTACAAGAACAGATTATAAAAATGTTGAAAGTATCTCTGAACTAAAAACACACCTGTATATTTATAATTTCTCTAAAATCAGCTTTTGTAGAATTGCATTTAATGATGGAACACCCTAAGCCTACCTAAGCCAATCACCTTATTATACCATCAGAGAAAGTATAGCCTAAGAAGAAGTAACTCGTTCTTAGTTTCTCAGAGGTTAATGGTAAAGAAGGAGGTTCAGATCCTTTGAGGGAGGCTATAGCAGACACATGATACCTTGTCCAATACTGAGAATGGTGACCAGGAAAGAAGTTATTTAAAAATCTGATTTCTCTGATGTTAGACTGTCCTCGAGCAAATACAGTACTTTACACATCCTTGAACCTTCGTTTATGTAATGGCCTATTAATACTTCTGATAAGATGGGGATTTGTGAGGATTAATTGAGATAACCATTGCACTCTTATTGATATAATGTCTGACACATATAAATTTTCTGTAAACAAGGAAAGTTATCATTTAAGATGTTTAGTCAGCTTTTTCATGCTTAACAAATAACCCTGACTTACAAAAATATTTGTATTTTCTACTCTTATGTCTGTGATCAGCTATACCTCCACTGAGCTTAGCTAAACTTGGTTTCTGTTTTGGACACATGTCTGTTCCATGGTGGGTCAGCTTCCTTGTCATTGAGATACAAAATCCAATACCCACAACTTAAAAGAGGGAGGGTTTAATTTAGCTCATGGTTTGGAGGGATTCAGTCCATAGTGAACTGGATCCAAGGCAGGATGAAGGGACTTGGTGCAGCAAGAGTGCTTAGTTCACAGCAGGGCAAGAGCAAAGCATCAAAGAGAAAGGGGTTAGGCACCACTTATTAGTACCAAGACCATGTCTCCCTGACCACCCAGACACACTCATGAACACACTCTACTGATTTTCTAGGTGTTTCTTAATCCAGTGGCGTTCACATCAGGATTAATAGTTGCACATGAATTTTCTCATTCCAGGACACAGGCTATAAAACATCTACTTTGAATGTGTTGTTCTAGTGATGGCAGGGAAGAGCATAAGAAATGGCAATCATATGCTGCTTCTCAAAATCTCTGGAGGAAACTATCACCATGTTTGTTTCTGTTCATATTTCATCAGTCACAGCAAGCCATTTGACCAGGACCAAAGGCAAGGAGGTAGGAAAATTACTGTACTCACAAGCCAGCCCTGTTGAAAGAGGGAATGACCATCACCAACTAGCATAGGAAGGAAGGACAGAAACCTGTGGTCATTGAGACAAGGGTTCTAGAATGGCTGAAATAGGCTGCAATTCGAACCTACACTGGGTATGTGACTATTTCCTTCTGAGTTTGGTACCATTTAGGAAAATCAGGGACCCACAAAAAATAATAGAGATATTTAGGGTAAAGCTTGGGTATGATAGATGCATAATGTCATCCTTTCTCCCAGAAAAACTTCCCAAAGTGGAGGAAAAGTCACTAAGTATAATATTTCCAGACCCAAAAGTTGTTTCAAAGATTTTGAATCCTTGGAGTAGCAATAGGATCTGTTTTCAATTCCATTGATCAAAAAAAAATCAGTAAATTGTTTATGCAAAAAATCTTTCCCTTATAAATGGAAGAGGACAAGAGCCTCCAGGTGTGTGCTGAGGGAGCCCGCTTGGTGGGAAGCAGAAATTCGATGAGTTTGCTCATGATCTATAACTTACTTTATAATACATATGAGCACTACTAGGTACATCCATCATCACACAGTTTTAATTGCTTTTATTCTTAGTCATATGTTGTTTGCATTCATTCTCAATTCTGAATTAATGAGAAATTTAATGAGGAAGAAAAAACATAATTCTGCCAATTTTCTCCTGAATACTTTTCTCCAGATCCATAAATTTTGTTCATCTGAAAAAAAAAAATAGCTGCACAAAACATCAAGGTATCGCTAATATTTCAAAACATAATGTAAGGAAAAAAAATAAGCCAGTGCTTCATTTACATCCTGTCTGTAGTCAACTGTTGTAGAAATAAATACCAATGGTGTTCAGGGTCCTTTTCAGATTAGAGGGCAGATCAGCACTAAAGTATATACTCCCACTATTTTCACACCTCAGTACAACTGCATAGGTCTTTCTCTCAACCTGAAACTTCCTCCTCTTTCTCTTTCTCTGCCAAGTGTTCCACTTAGCCTTGATCTGTAGCTCATCCCTTACTCCTATTAGGGAAGGAATTATCTTCCACAATTCCCCCTAGTTGTGATTCTTGCTTTTCCCTCGATATTCCCGTAGCACTTGCAGGGGAATTACCTCCTTGTTAGCCCTGTCTTTGACAGCGGTCTTTGAGTCTGTCTCTCTGACTTGAGCCTGAGTTGAGATCAGGGGCAACATGACACACTTATTATAGTGGATGAAAGTAAGCAGAATTGAGGCTTGACAGATTAGAAATTGGAGAGTGCATTTCAGGAAGAGGGAAAGCATGCACAACCACAGTAAAAAGACAGAGAGGCTGACACAAAGGAGGAGCAATGAGTGAACCCCAACAACTAAAGCACAGAGTTCAGGAAAAGAAGTCCTAGAAAACACAATGAGATGTTTAAGTGTACTGGGGGTAGAGCCTTGAGGGACATGCATTGTCTTAGGGTGCTCTGGCTGCCATAAAATAGCATGGACTTTGAGGTTTAATAAGAAATTTACCTTTACACAGTTCTAGAAACTGGAAGTCTGTGATCAGGCTAGCAGCATAATTGGCTTCCGATGACAGCTCCCTTCCTAACTTGCAGATGGCTGTCTTCTTGCTGTACCTTTGCACGGTGGGAAGAGGGCGAGCTCTGGTGTTTCTTGTCCTCCATACAAGGAAACTAAGCTATAATGGGGGACTCAATCTCATAACTTCACCTGGAGCTAATTATTTCCAAAGGCTTCATCACTAAATATCATATGCATCGCAGTGAGGGTTAGGGCTTGAACAACTGAGGTTTTACAGGATTCAGGTCAACTCCTAGCCCTCATACATATGGAAGGAATGAGGGACTGGTCATTGGTAAATGAAGAGGTCCAAGGAGAGCTCCATCATCCATCCATCCCTGCCATTCTCAGGGTTTCCCGTTGTTCATTTGAGAAAGTGAGTGGAATTCTAGAACCCACCATTTCCAACTGAAAGGGCACTGAAGCCCAAGAGCAAGAATGAAATAACCTTTTAATTTCTGAGATGAATGAACAAAGTAATTTTTGTGAGTGGTATCTTCTATTTCTACAGCAGCCATAAATCATACCTTTGGGAGCTGTACCATTTTACTTTTAAATGTACATTTTGAAAAGAACACAGTCATTTCTTATTATGGCTCTTTTGTACAATTACATTGCATTCATCACTAGTCAGAGGGTCCTGTTGATTCTATGGCAGGAAAACAATTTGTTACATTCACAATCCAATTGCCTACTGATTAACACAGGCATTTTGCATTAACTGATCAGCATAACAGTACAGTGTTCTTCTAGATTTACCTATGGTCTATTTTTCTTTATTTCCCAAGCTTGGATTTCCCTCGCTTGGTGTACTCTCTTAAGAATCACTGTGCATAGCATGATGTTTTTATCCATTTTAAGTTTTTTTGTCCATTTGCAAATGATTCAAGTCAAGATTGAGAATCCTGTTGCCTGATTTAGAGAAAGTTGTTGCTGCCTAAAAAAATTGCTAGGCATATCCCATTGATAAATAGTACAGATATACAGTGTTAATATAATGGGCAAACTCCGGGGCATTTCCATAGCTCCAGAGTATCAAGTGATACACAAGAATATATGATTTGGGGACAGCTGAAATTGTTTCCACACTTTGAGCTCTGCTTCCATTAGACAGGTCCATGATATTAGATTGAATCCCAGTATGCTACTGATAACCATCAGCTGTTTTTCCTGCAGAGTCTCTTTGTTTAAATGTATTCCTTTATTATCCACGTGCTTTTTTTAAAAACAGGGGAAAGAACACTTTTAATTGAATAATCTGTATTCTGCCAAGTATTCCTTCTTCCTAGGAAGGTATCTGCAAACTTACTTTGCTATTTTTATTTACCCTGCCAGTGTAGTATATTGATGAGAGAGCTGAGGTCCAATAATGTTAAAACAAGACATGAAATATTGATTAATTCTTTTTTTAAATTCCTTTTTTACTCCTGAGTATAGCAGATTTCAGAAGTTGCTGCCAATATTGTGCTCTCCAATAAACCTCCATTATTGGGAGGGTCTTGAGCCCCTTCAGGCTTTGATAAATGTTTATTATGCTTTTGAAATGTTAGCTTTGAGTGCCCCAGGCTTGGATTTCATTGGTTCATGGAAGAAATAAGAAACAATAGAATTGAGACTGTGAAGTTTGAGTCAAAGCCCCCTAGAAGAGCCGTAGCACGAACACAGGCAGCTGCAGAAACTGAAACTCCTGAACCCCTTCTTCTTGTTCTCCATGACTCTGCCATTTCCCTTTCACTGACCCCACTGCAGGTCAAGACTTGCCCTTCGGGTATAGCCCAAGGAAATTTACTGGTTCCAGGGATGTGTTAAAAGGTAAGATAATGGATTGGTATTGGTCAAATTTGAAAGGTTTCAGCTAGATTTGGAAGACAGGAGAAAGAAGTAAGATGCTAGGCTGGATGAGGAAAGGCAGAGGGCCACGAGAAGGCAAAACAGGAGCTGTAGATAAGGAGAACCTGATCTTTTTGGGTCAGGGATGCCCTGGAGCAAACTGTGCAAAGCCAGGAGCAGACCTGGCAGTCAAGAAATCCACTGTCCTCTCAGGAGCCAGGTGACTCAGACCAGAGGGCACTTGGCAAAATGTGAAAGAGTACGGCCTAGAGCCACCACCCCTCACCCTGAAGAATTAACTCACTCAGAATGTCAATAGTGCTGAGACTGAGAAACCCTGAACTACAGACAGTGCTATTATTTTGCCCATCAAAGTATAAGCTTCTCAAGTTCAGAATCCAAGTAATTGAAGTAATTGTGTTGAATAATTAGCAGAGCATCCTGCGAATAAATAATATATTCAACATAATCCCATTTTCTTTTGAAGAGTAACCATTTCAGATCACTCAGTGACTTCCCTTAAATTATGCAAAGGGGAAATGTCACTCGTAAAAGAAGGTTCCAGCTTGCAAGGTAGCAAGAGAAAAGTGCTTCACAATTTGTTTCCAGAAATGAGAAGAGGAAGAATATGTTCAGAACCAGAAATACAGACAAAAGAAGTATGCTAACAGCCAAAAATATGAAGAGTGCTTAAAAATAAGGATAACTTGATGTGGTGGCCTTCGGAGATCAGGAAGAGGGGCAAACCTCAAGGAGGAAAGTAGTTCATATTTTATCCATAATAAACTAGATGAAAGATCATAGTTTAAGTGACCTGGCTTCAAGCACAGGCTACATCAAAGTGTCGACAACACCATTTTTCCAAGAGATGAGTAGGTAAATTTAAGGAGTTTCCAGGTTGTAAGTATCTGGATTACCAAGGACCAGTGGGATGCAGAGTCTGGCCATGGAAACAAATGATTGCTAGCTTCCTGGTAACATTCCTACCTTTATTTTGCCCTGCATGGCTCATTATTCTACTGCTTTAATTTAAGCTTTCCTATTTTTCTGAATTAGGGGCTTAGTTTCTCCTTATCATCCCGATGGGAATCTTAATTGTTTATTTGTGGATGACAATAATTGTTTTTATTGATCCCCAAATGTGGAAGGTGTAAAGAGTGCTATGACTGATGGTGAGCTGGTGCACAGTGCCATGCGTCTAAACAACGAATTACAAGACAACACTTGACCCTAGAAAAGACTCCTTAAGAATTCTTCAAGGCATTTGATAGATATCACTAGTTCTCTCCAAACTGAAAAGAGTAAACAATTTCATGAACATTAGCTCATCTCATTGTTGTTTATACTGAACCTTAAAAGCTCTGCTTGACTGTAACTTATACTCATCTCTAACATACTCAGGCAGCCACACAGGAAAGGTTGGGAAGGGTACAACTACAAAAAATTCCCAGAGCCTGTGCCATCCAGGTCAATGTGCTCCTTTCAGGATTCAGATCATTGAGCTAGTTGTTTGGGAAAAGCCCTGCATTAATCCAAATAGCCAGTATTACAGTGCAAGCATTACTGTAGGGACATTAGCTCTGAGTATCTTGAGAAGACACTGCATTGAAAACACCAGCATGTGCTGTAGGTAGGAAACATGTTGTCATTTCATATCCCAAATATATCAGAGGCATGAGGGAAAAACAGTGCAACTGTCCAATTAAGTGCTGGTTTTAGGACAGGACACATGGGCAGTATGAGCGCTACCCCCACCCCAGGCTGAATCAAATGCAGCATTTGGGAGCGCATTTGGGCTGATTAGTATGGCATGCTGTGTCTATCCAGAAACAAAATGAAGCAGATTAGGTTTAAAACAAATCATGTATCATAAATGTAAAAATTTTCTTATTAGGCGACATCTTAATCATTCCTCTCGTTGTTGATATACAGTACCCAAGGCCTGCCATTTAAAGGAGGGAAGGTTTACTTTGGCTTGTGGTTATAATCTATGTTCACAGTGTTGGAAGGGTCTGGTGGAAGAAAGCTGCTCACATCATTGCAGCCAGAAAGCAGGGAAAAAAGAGAGGAGCCAGAGAAGGAGCGATACCCTTCCAGGCCACACCTCCAGTGACTCACCTCTAACCAGGCCTCCTCTCCTCACAGCAAGTCCATCGTAAACCCCCATAATCCACTCACCAGCCACAAGCCCTGCCTCTGAGTGTATGAAGCTATAGGAAAACATTCCAAATCCAAACCACAACAGCTGATAAGGTAGAAAAGTCTTGGACCAGGAACTGAACCCTGACTGCCTCTTCCCGTGGCAAAGAGAAGATAGACACGTAGAAGAGGCACAGTGGGAGCTGTCTCCTACTGAGCCCTGGATAGCTCCATTGCAGTCACTTTCTCTTGATCTCCCATAAATGGACTGAACCAAAACAAGACAGGCGAGCTTATTTTCAGAACAGAGGTTCATATGTCACACAAAGGATCCCCCTTTTCTCTGGGGCAAGAATATCATCTTGGCCTTTGTCATTCTTGGAAAGATCATATCAAAGGAATGAAAATTTGACCCATATGTATTTTTCACTCCTATTAAATTTTACTTTGAATACAATGGTTGAATTGAAGTCCATGACCTTCAAAAGCCATTTTTTCACATTCCAGAGCTGGTAGTACAAAAAAACACAAACCTAGAACTACTTCCTCCAAAAGATAATAACCACAACAGCTACCATTGTGAGGTAATAGCATTCTATCCACTTAGCCAATTTCTCTTCTTATGCATACCCCATGCAGTTAGTGCCATGCCCTGAACACAAATAAGCAGCAAATGCGATCTGTCTGCTTCACATATTTGCTAAATGCAGCATCCCACATACATGGTGTGTGGTACCGCCCAAGGGTTAAAGTTTAATCCCTGCTTCACAATACAGGATGATGACTACAGAAGTAAAGAATTAAAATTGGAGATAATCTTTGACCATCTCATTTTAAGAACAAGGACACCAAGACCCAGTGAGGCTAGGTAAAGTGTCCTTTGCCTTGCATCGTGTCAAAGTTGGGAACGTGAAACCAGGCGCTCTCACTGTGAGTCTGCACTCCACCCTGGGCTGCCTGCAACACACCGATCTGTGTTCTGTTGCACCATATTGCGCTCAGTTCCTTTAGCAGGTGCTCCACCCCCATTCCACCAGGTGTTCCTTAAGGAGAGACTGGTTACCAGCTGCTGGCATAGCCAATGACATGTAATACAATACCAATAACTAGGTGCTGAAAACGTGAATAAGTGGCTGAAGAAATGGTCCATGCTTTTCTCCATCACGTACAAAGAAACAAGGGATGTAATTTTTAGCAATCTCTACTAGTGCCTGGCCAGACTAATAATGAAGAAGGATACAGAAGCTATAACAGGAGTGAAAATGTAGAAAAAAAAAATAGTGTGAGAAAGCATCAGGAGAAGAGTGTGTATGATTTGACAGGAATCATAGTCAGACAAACTCAGTGCATAGACAAAATTTCTAGATTCAATCCTGGGAGTTTTTCATCAGGACATTTGTTTCTTACAATCTCTCCTAGTTTCACGTAAGCAGATTCCATACTTGCCTCTCCTCCTCAGAGCCAGGAACACAGGTTATATCCTATCACCAACCAAGTTCCTCTGGAGTCCATCCCACTTCCCCATGGAACTCCTTCCACCCATTTGTCACATAATCCAGGCCCTTGTGCTGCTACGATGCCTATCACGGAGGAAAATGCACATGGCACAATGTGGCCCGGCTTCTGGAATACAGTGACCCATCATATCCACAAGTTCTCCACCTGTGGTTTCAACCAACTGCAGACCAAAAATACTACCTTCAGGGAAAAAAGAAAAATTGCATTGGCACAGAATGTGAACAGACCTTGTTTCTAATCATTAGTCTCCAAACAATGTAATACAATAACTATTTACATAATGTTTCCATTATATTAGGTGCTGTGAGTATTCTAGAGATGACTGAAAGCATATGGGAAGGTGTGTGTAAGTTCTATGCAAATATTATGCCATTTTATATAAGTGACTTGAGCATCTGCAGATTTTGGTAGCTGCAGGGGTCCTGGAGCCAACTGCCTACAAATACAGAGGGAGGGATGACTGTGTTTTCTATTTAGAAGCTGTGCACCAGGAAATGCAAAAGATTGGCTACTTATTTAGTGGCATGTCAGACTGAATGACAAACAAGCAGAGGGGGTATGTATGAGTTGAATATATCTCTCCTTGCAAATTATCCGAAGTCAACAAAAATAAAGGTTAAAAATCCAGTAATCAACCCCTATGTGAGTTTGCTTTGCTGCTGTAGTGTTGGAGTGATATAAGTAATTCGACTCGCGTGCTTGCTTTAGAAAAGCAAGAAAGAAAAAAAAGGATTCAGGAGTCCTAAGAGTAATGAGCTGGTGGGTTGGTACTGAAGAAGGGCAGCAACAATACTGGACATCCATAGGGAGTAACTCCTGGTTGGAGGGTCACCCCAGAGTACTTTTTAGTGTCTAAATGGTCATGTGTAGAGAGCTGGCTGTGCTCCAGTCTGTCAAGAAGTCTAGATGGGAGACAGGAACTGCAGTCTTTGGGAAGTGCCACTGCACCATTGCCAAACCACTCGTGGTGGTAATTCACTTGCCACTACTAAAAAGAGTTTCCAGGTGATAGCAGTCATCTGTTCTGGATGAATTAGGTCAGTATGGCTAAGGACAACTGTGGACATGCATCTCAAAGCATTTGGAATTCTGCACACCCCTCCAGTCAGTACCATGAGATGTGATTGAAATATACAGTGAATGTTTATTTTTTTAATGTATTATAGTAAAAGACATTAATATTAATCCCACTAAAAATACTCTCTTCACTTTAAACATATATGCCCTATCATCCTTGCCACTTTCTGAAGCAGTTCTGGAAGTCCTCCTTCATAGCATCTTTACAAGATGTAATAAAAAATATGGTGAATGTTGCCACTAAGTGCCATTCAACCAATAGGTAGCTGGTAAAAATATTACAGTGTATCCTTGTTATGGTTTGTGTTGCTCCCCACCCCCACTCAAGCCTCATGCAATCATGGAACCAGCTGAATCTAGCATTTGTGATTGGCTTGTTGTCTGGTGCTGGGATTGGTGGTGTGAGTGCTGCCCCCCACTCCCAGGGCAGGAAGGCATGTCTCCCTCTTGCCAGGTTAGCGCTTTGCTGTTTGCAGCCGCCATGAATGGCTGTCCTGCCACACCACAGTGCCTTGGAGCCAGCTGAGTACAGACTGAAACCCCCAAATACTGTAAGAAATAAACTTTTCCCTCCCTAATTTTGGGCGTCAGGTATTCTGTCTCGACAACCAGAGAAAAGTAACCAAGACAGCCCTCATCCTCCTTACTCACCAGATCTAGCAGCATGCGTCTCTGGTCCTTCCCAAAAGTAAAAGTTACCATGAAAGGAAAACATTTTGAACCAATTTGGGACACTGAGGTAGTCACAATGGTGCAATTAACGACCCTCAAGAAAGGATTTCCAGAACAGCTTCAGAAAGTGGCAAAAATGATGGAGTAAGTGTTTGAAATGAGGGAAATTAATGCCAATGTGTTTTTTACTGTAAGACAATTTTTAATTTAAACATTCACTGTATTTTTAAATCACATCTTGTATATGTGACTGCATGGACCATTCTCAGCCTTCTCTTACTGCCCTTCCCGGCTCTTCCTTGAACACACCGAGAGCACTGCGTGTCTATGAGTTTTGCCCTTGCTATTTCCTTTTCCTGGTGTGGTCCACATGTCTTCTCAGATCTTTGCTCCCATTATCTGGGAGACCTTCCTTGGCCAATGCTCATGCGTTAACCACCTCTAAATCCAATCCTTCAGCCTTCATAAAGACAGAAATTTTGGTCCTTTTGACAAGCAATACATTCCTAGTATTTGAAGAGTGATTGATACATAGTAGGTGTTCTCAAAAACAGATGCTAAGGAAGCTGGTAACATAGATCTGACAGAGGAAAAGTCTTCTCTCGTGGTGCCTGGAGAACAGTTTAGAAAAACTTTTGGATGCCTTCATAGACTAAGTCACTCACCTATGCTGCATCTATTTTATTCTTGGAAATCCAAGGAGACTTGGAGAAAGGGACACATCCAGGTGAGCAAGACAGCAGCATTGTCATTCAGTTCTCATCAGGGCTCCAAGCAACTTTTAGAAAAGCTATCCTTTGATATACAGCCCTAATTTGTGCCTTATGGAAAATCAAATAAATTATTTTTCACCTGAAGGGAGCAGGATTATTTGACTTCAGATATTTGCCATATGGCTTTTCTTTCCCACAATGTAGCTTTGAGGCTTAAGGTAGTAAGAGCAAGAGCCTGCCTATAAATTATTCAGAGATAATTCAAAATAAGTGTGTATCCTTAACAGATTGTCAAGCTTCTTAATGCTTCTTCCAATAACAAGTGCTGTTTCTGATAAAGCGTTGCTTGTTTCTCACCACACTTTGCTGTTGTTCTGTGTATGTCTTATGTGTTTTTTGTTTTGTTCTGTTTTATTTTATTTGTTCTTTGTTTTTGTTCTCCCCTCACAGAGTCCAGTCCGGCTCTTATCTCAGCACGGGGTGGTTCACCTTCATTCTGGCCATGGACGCCTGTTATGGCATCCGCGTCTACGGGATGATAAATGACACCTACTGCAAGTAAGATCACAAGAAATTATTTTTATGCAGCTCCCAATTCTGATATCTTGTCAAAATATCACAATTCATTGTAATGTCATAAATCTGAGAAACAGATAAAGCAACAATTATTTCCTGGTGTTCTTTGCTGACGTGACATTTTATTGTCAGTGCATCAAGTTGTGACTTTTAGAGGTGATAAAAAGAAAAATATTTACCACAATCTAATGTCAAATGTCAGAAGGAACACTTTTTCCTTAATCAGTGGCATATCAGGGACTTGTAGCTTGGAAATACAGCACAAATTTAGTGGTAACTTAATTTGCAAAAGCAAGTTTGTCATCTCTGCTGCTCTAATGGCTTGGTGGATGGCTATCTATTCAGTGGTTCTATTTGATTGTGAAGGGCAAAATGTCCTGAAGTCTCAGAGAAACCAACAGCTTAACATGTATTCCTGGAAACTGTATCTCACTAATAAGTGAATAATCTGCCACATCCTCTTTAAAATGAATGTGTTTATCCACAGCATATCCAAGCTAAGGGATACTTTATAGTTAGATAATAAAATAAGCCGTCCCTGCTTCATCAGGGTAGTGAAATATATTTCTCTACCAACAACTGGCACAATATAATACCAAGAGTATTTTAATCATATTGTCAAAAAGGTAACTCTCACCCAGGAACAAATATTTCTACTGCAACTGTAAGAATAATGGAGGGCTGATAAATCTGGGATCTTACTGTGAAAAGTCATGGAAGTTTCTGAGTTCTGCAAAAGCATCAGGCTACCCAGAGTTTGCTTCCATTATACACCATTTCCTCTTTCAAAGGATGGCCAGATGTTTGAATGTAATTGGTGTGATATATAATTTTATTTGATCTATTAACGCACTAAGGACCTGGTACATCTTTCTAAAAGCTTTCATACATAATAGCTTTTAACTGAGTTCATCGACAAGAATCATCTCTGGGTTTGCAAGTAAATGCATTTACTGGGCACATAATGGATTCTTGCAAATGAATGCTTCATTTTTCATCTTAATCTGTCTCCCTTTTTCTTCTTTTCTAGGACAGAAGGGTATAGAAAAGTCCCCTATCATTACTATGAACAAGGAAGAGATGAGTGTGACGAATATTTTCTTCATGAACATGCCCCATACGGGGGACACAGATTTATCACTGAAAAGAAGGTGTTTGCCAAATGGGCCAAGAAACACAGGATAATATTTACACACCCAAACTGGACAGTGTCTTGATGTTGGTTTTCCAACCTTGCCGCACCCAATCAGGGTAACTGCGAGTGTGATGCTTTTGATGCCAGTGATAATGATGGTGTCAGTGAAGACAACAACGATGATGCTGAAGTTCCTCTGCATCCCCCGATATGGGTGGTGACTCTGGCAGTAATTCGAACTTGGGATTCCATGAGGATGGTTGTATTCATTCCATTTTTTCTGAAGGTTCAATACTACATAGTGCACTTTATAATTTAACTGGATTTGAAACAAAGACCAGTGATGTAACAACTGTGACTTAAGAAATGAGAAGATTGTCCTTCAAGATAGTTGCCCAGAACTTTCAAAAGCAATGGAATTTGGCCTTGTGGTGCAAGGTTACTGAGTCCATGGCTTCTTGAGCCCAGGCAGCAGCAGCATCTTGAAAAATGGGTGACTGTTAAACACTGTCCCAAGAAATGCTATCAGGGTACAAGTATCTTATCACAGTTACCAGTGAGCCTGAGGTACAGGAAGGTATCTCTTTTTGACGAATCATCTTCCTATGGTATTTTCTACAGTGAAACTCTCAGGCCAATTATCAGTGAAGACATCGATTGTGGAGGTCCTACACATCAGGATTTCTTGACTATCTCAAACACTTCATTCAAGCTGTGCTGAGTAGAAAATCTTGACTAATTTCTACTCTGATTATTTTATTCTTACTACTTAAAACAATATAATCAAGGGTCTATAATAAGTTGTTACTTTGGGTTGGGTCCTAAAGATTTCTGAAAGCTGTTTAGCATGTAAGATACCAACTTCAACACTGTAATATTGTATACTGTGAAAACGCTCCTAAAACATAACCAAAGGGTTTCCCAACTCTGCTACATCTAACAACACAAAATTATATGCATTTTAAAATCATAAAACAGGGGAAGCAAAGCATATTTTTACATCAATTTGTATCCTATCGTAAGTCATAATATATATATTTGTATGTTCAAATTTCTATTTTATAGACCTAAGATGTGTCTCTCCACACATTACACGATCTATGCCAAGTGTCAACTGTTTGACATGGATATTTCCCTTCTATTAAATCTCACCAGAGCTTTTGCCTTTGTGGGGTTAATTTTCCCCATAGTGCATTAATTGTTATAGCATTATAACAGCAGTAGTAATGACCTTAATGTCCAAAGTGCTTTGTCATTTAGAGTCTTTTCCTATATGCTACACCATGTGATGCTCTTGACCACCTCGTTGGATTATTGCCTGTACATTCCTCATTTCTTCAGCAGATGATCTAAATTTGCTGATTGTTCCAATATAGTTCAGATTGCTCTATTTGCTAATATTTGTATAGAGTAGCATGTCTGTATACTAGTAACCAATTGATTTGAAGTGCCAAACCCAACATATTATATTAAAGTTATGCAAAAAGTTTTACAAGGACAGTGTTGGCCGTAGACTGGGACTCTTGTGAACTTTTCATATATTTGTTCTTTTGGCAAGTGTTCCAAGGAGAAAAGATGAGAAAGCAGGGATAATAGGAATGAATGAACACAGAAAAACACACTTTCATTTTCCAGGATTGCAACAATTCTGAGACTCAGTAAATGTTAGAGACTTGATTCACTGGAAGACTGAAGAGTACAAACCCATTCTTACAGGATGCTTCAAAAAACAAAAGCCACGCTCCATTTACAGAATGTTTTGGAGGCTGAAAGTAATGATGCATTTCACCTCAACAACACTTGACGAATCTTTATCAGTGCGAAGCGTCATGATGAGTCATCGTTAAGATGTAAAAGCCTCCCTCCTGCTCTCGTCTGCCATTTGGGACCCCAGTACTCACACCCGTAAAATTTACCAAGTCCCAGTTTCATCATCAGTAGAGAGAGCTGTTATTCTTTTGTTGTTTCCTTATGTGATTTTCAGTTATATGAGTGCTAGTTTTTCAGAGCTAATAATGGATAGAGATGCCCACTTAAAGAAAAATAGACACAAATGCTAAAATTGTAATGCAGACTGTTTTCTCCCTATTGTGATACAGAAGTTCCACTTTTAAATAAAAAGGAATCTTTGATTAATCAGAATGGTCAGAAACTGACATAGCCTAATTTATTTACTTTCCTAGTGAATGGGTAGTCACCTCAGTTTGTTTTAGCCCTTACTGATGAGAAACATAAAAACCTACTTGCTTTCTTGCCTCATGACAGCTGAAGGTCATGGAGAGGACTTTGACAGTAGCCCGCCTGGGTCTCTGAGTGTGTGGACCAGACAGGCTTACTGACCTTAGCTTTGGAGGCGGGGAGAGGGGTTTTCTCTCTTGTCTTTCTTTTCTTTCTTTTTTTTCCCACTAAACCTATCCCACATACTTTACTGTTGCTGCCTTTTGTCTTTTTTGTAAATTACTAAACAAAAAGTACTTTATTCTCAAGCTAGAGACTCAACTGAATTGATTTCCAGTGTAATCAGGACTTTGATAGAATCTCATGACTTATTTTCCTCTGTAGTCTTCATTTTCTCTGTTTCTATTTCCTGTTCTTCGGTTTTCCAGCTTCCTAATTCTAATGCAAAGTCTAATTTCTCCCATGTTGAGAAGAAATTTTTCCATCTCAGATTTGCTGATAGTGAAGAGTGAGGCAAAGGAACAATTCAAGGGGAACGCTTTGTCATGCAAATTTATAGTTCATTCCTCAAGTTCTAGACAACCAGCAAAGATTTCATGCAGCATCTAAACTTTGGAAAATGTAATTGAACGCACTCATCACAGATGTGCACACAGCCTAGATGTTAATTAATACCTGTGGAAAAAAAGTTTCAATACCATCTAAGGCTCTAGGCAAGGGGAGTATGGAAAATGGCTATGATTCTCTAAAGTTAGCATAAAAACATGCATGTTAAGATGATAGAAAAATATTATTGCTAATTGTGCAGAATCCTAGGAAGCCATGAAAAATTTTAAAGGATTTTAAAGTGAATGTTTGAAACCCTAAATTAACCTAGTGACAAGTAGCAATGATGTGCATGATTATCATGTTTGACATGTGATTTTACAGGCTACCAACCTATCAAAAGAAAATCAATTTGGGTGAATCAATTTGTGTGACTATATTTATGTGCACAGTTACTCACATATACTAATAACTATATATACGCATACATGTAATCGTATATTTTCTTCTGGTGTGCTTGAATCACAGAAAACCCTATTTTAGATGCATCTGAAATTTGTTGGGTTTCATTTTGGATTCTGATGAAAAAAGCAAAAATCCAAAGCAAATGCACTGATTGCTGAGAGGACATAAAATCATATTCAATAGCTGGCCAGAAGAATAAAGCTAGTGAAGACACTAAATCTAGATTTGAGAACACAATTAGATGCCACAGTTGTCACAAATCAGACTTGTAAGTATAGCAATCTGTATCGTGAGGTTCTGCCGATTACAGCTTAGCTAAAGTCACATTGAAAAACATTGCATCAGCCTTCATTCATGCCGCAGTAAATGAACTGGTCCTCCTATTCAAAAAAGCCAGTTTTTAGCATAAGCAAAACACAGATTTGCATGATTTTTATTATATAGTTAAAAAATTGTGGCCATCTTGAAAAGAGAAAATTATATAAGGAGATTGCTCTGTGAAGATTTGCTATGAATCAGCTGGTTTGGAAGCACGTGTCCTGCTGACCATTCAAGAAGTGGAAAGCCATTCGAAGAGAATTACTCATAGCTTCTTTAGAAGAAAGACTATACTCAAGTACTTTAGAAGAAAGACTACTCAACTACTCAAGACACCACTTGAGTAACTGGTGATGTTAAATATTAGATCAGTTTAATTTTAATAAGCAAGAAGATATAAACAGGTGGTGCTTTTTTTTTTTTTAACATATCCATCTTGCCTTGTCCGATTCAAAGAACCAATGATACTGGCCCTCATCCGTTGTTCACAAATCTTGGCACAAGTGAATTGCATACCCAGGACCAGAAGGAAAAATGCTTTATCTTTAATTATGTTGTTAAAAGGCAAAACCTCATTGTTTTGATAATGTACATTCATTCAATGACTGAAGGAGATGGCACTTGCCTTTCTAAGTAGTCTAAGCTTTTAGAGTTGACAGGGACTTTAAAGACCAGGTAATCCAACCCCTCCACCTTGGACTTGAGGCAATTAATAGATAGAAGTAAAATGAGTTGCCCTTGACTACAGAACAACTGATGGAAGTACTTGGGACCCAGTTCTGTCTGCTATTTCCTCTAACACTTTTCCACAACATTCTTTTAAGCAGAGAATAATACCTGGAAAAATGCATGTGTGACTTACCAAAGAATTTACATTCATAGAAACAAAAGGCTCACATTAGTCTTGATTCTACTCAGGATTCAATTCTGATGATCGGGTCATCCCTACACTGATGATTTGCTGGGTGTAGAAGTATTCACATAATTGAATGAATGTCTCTTGCTAGTTTTCTCCATTCTCCATTCTTGTTTGTTGCTAAAACCAGCCCATAGTCTAACATCACAAAATTCTGAACCGAGCATAATGAAGACAAAGGTGAGTTTCTTAGTCTTTGACATTGAGGACACAGCCAGGAGCTGCTGGCTGATGGAAGTTGCCTGGTGAAAGTGGCAGGCCCTGTTGCTGACGTAACCCCCGAGCAGAAGTGTCTGCCCTCAAACCACTCGGCTGCCTGGGTTAGGGAGATTCTGATCAACACTGGCTAATGAAAAGCTCCCTTAGTTTACCTGCCCGCATCTGCACTGCAAGTGATCTCTGAGCTCGCACAGCCCTCAGGAAGGTGATACAAGCCTCAGGTGTCCCACAAGCCCCAGTCATCATACAAGACTAAAACAGGATTTTTCTTTTCAGTCCACTTATATGATCCTGTTAGAGGTGGAAAATTTTAAAACCATAGGCACTGGTTTCTGGAAATGGTTCCTGCAGCCCAGAAATAGTGTATTGTTCTGTGGCTTATTTTTACTGAACCTTAGAGACACCACCAGAATAAAATTGCATATAAATTGCTAAGGTATCACATCAGAACTGTCCTTGGGCATTGCAATAGTACAGAAAATCTCATTTAGTTGTTTTTAAGTTCTCTGCTTTATTTTTCATTTCAGAATAGGCATAATTTGTTTTTGAGGTAGAAAACCTCTTCTTTCTCCACATATATGTCCCCTTTTGTTCTAACCTTGGAGACTTCAGTAAAACAGAAGCTCGCTTCATAAAGTTGAAGAACATCTTGATGAACAAATAGGCAACTTCAAATTCATGTATTTGCCTACATAGGGGAGCAGTTTCTTCTAAGAAACGCTGAAGGGACCAAAACTGAGTGGTTTATGGTCTCTTGTTAGTCAACCTACAAAGTACTAATTTCCTTGTGTTTAACTTGGTTGTCAACTGCTACCAAGTAAATATCCATTTCCATTCCATACAGTATATTTTAGGTTTCACTCATCTTTCTGTGTTCACACAATTTTTGCTGTAGCCTCTCATTCACTTCAAAAACCTGTAATCTTCATCTGTTTACAGAGGAGATTCCAAATGCACAGCTGCACATTAGGTGTAGAATTTTTTTTTTCTGGTGTCCTATTGCTTCATTTATAGGCACTGTGTCTTAGAATAAAGCTTGTGAAGTCACAAATGGGCTATTAGCATATTTCAATTGTTTCATTTTTATAATAGGAAGGCTATATGTTGACAAAACTGGAAAATGTTATTGAAAGAAATAAAGGGAGGAGATGTTCAACATACTCAATATTTAAGACAGAGAGACAGCCAAGATAGTATCACAGACAATAATTGGTCAGTCTTCAGAATTTGTGTATTTCACATTATCTGTCTGATGCTGAGATATGTATCCTCCCTTGGTGCTCCAGACTTACTAACAAAGTCAGATTAGCAATTAGCTACTTCACATAAAGAATTCCTTCTTTTCTCCTACCCTTTCTCAACCTTCTTTTCCCTCCTTCCTTCCATCTCTTTTTTTTTTCCTTTCTTCATATTTGAATAGTTTCTCATTTTACAAATCAGCTTAGAATAATACTTTATCCAACTCAACAAGAGATGCATGTTTGGAAGGAATCTCAAGATGAGAATCTTCTTTGGAAATAAGTAACAGTAATTTATATTCCAGGTTTATTAAAGGACTGAATACCTAATCCAGTTCCCCAAATATTCTGTGAGGTCCATAATACTACTGTCACCCTTTCACACACAAAGATATTGAAACACAGAAAGGTGAAGAGTTGTGCCTAAGGTCACACAGGCAGTGATGGAATGTGCTTTGAACAAAACCAGTTTGGCTCAGAGACTCTTCCCACTTGGGACTGACGCTCTTACACAATGAAGTCTGTTTCTCTCTAAGGGCCAAGTTTATGTATCCTCTCCAACCAGCTTGTCTTCAAAGGTGACTTAGGGACAAAGGCACCCTCCATCATATGACTTCGCCCTCCACCATGCACTGCAGGACTCTGTGTCTTTCCACTGAGGAGGAGGGATCTAGATGAATCTTGTGCTGCAGGGTTTTATGGGCAGGTGTGAGTGGCACACATCACTCCAGCCACATTCCACCGGCCAGACTCAGTCACAGGCCCGGCAGCAGGGTGGGCTGCGCTGTCTAATTGTGGGCTGGCCCAGCAGAGAAAGGCACCAGGTTAGATGAAGACATAGAAATCTCTGCTATGGTACTCTTGGTCCAGATGACATACAGCTGCAAGAAAACCACTCTGCTTTGTGCAAGTGTTTTGAGTTGTTTGTGTGGTTAATTCTTATTCTAGGTTTAGGCCCACTTAAAAAAAGTCTTTTCTCTGCATGGGTGCCAGTACCCACACCTGAAACAGAACAAACTAGACAACAAAATATTGATCTAGGTTCTATTATGCCAAGAAGAGAGGATATGATTTCTTTTGCCCGAGGAAGCAGAAAGAGAAACTCATAAGTTAGAGACACTTTTAAGTGGTTTTAGTCTCTCAACAATAGAAGTAACATGACTTTTAATGTCTTAATGATTTGTGGTTAAAGGAAGATAGATCCACCTTCGCCTTTGATCAGCCCCTTCATTTTGTGCCTGTTTCTTTGCAAGGTAGCACAAAAATTAGCCTCCCTTTCAACTCTCCTTTGGTCTTTAGGGCTGTACAGTGCTGTAATGATCTTTTTTTAAGTAAAAAATGAAATTGCTGCTCTCAAATCTTCCAATTGCAAATATCCTCTCACCTCTCTTTTGCTTTGTTCTCACTGGCATATAAACGAGCAAAGGGGGAAAAACAATAAAAAGTCATCAATCGAATGGCCATCCCAAAACAGAGGTTATTCTTAAGAAACGAGGTCTTTATATTCTTTCTTTCTCAATATTTCCCTTCCCTGCCCAATATTTTCTACCATTTGACCTTTTCTTGAAAGTCTCCATAAGACTTTTCCCTTTAATGCAAATAGATTTTTTTACCCTGAAGTTCTATTTCACCTAATAGAAACTATTTGTTGTCTGTCTTGGGAAAAATGAAAGTGTTTTGCATGTTCGTTTATAAATTTTCTTAATATACCCATGAGATAGATGAGCTGGAACTTTGAAAGCAAAATAGAGAAGAGATTCTGCCACTGTTTACTTTCCTCCAGATCAATGTGAAATTTGTTATAAAGGCAAGACACTGTACAGCCTGGAGTTAGTAACTGTCATAGAC
The DNA here is from genome assembly GCA_004363535.1 of Dasyprocta punctata. Taxonomy (NCBI): domain Eukaryota; kingdom Metazoa; phylum Chordata; class Mammalia; order Rodentia; family Dasyproctidae; genus Dasyprocta; species Dasyprocta punctata. The sequence continues at coordinate 59,445 of RJWM01004200.1, read as the reverse complement.
CTGGGTATTTTTGTTGGAGTTGCAGCTGGTGTTGAGACTATCTTGTGATGCTTTACAGGAATGTACTGTTTAATCAGAGTAGTAACTTCACTATTCCTATGCCCATGACTAAAATTCTTCAAAGACACAAGCATGCAAGGTATACCAGTAGCACTTTACACTATACATTGAGAGTTCTTGCATCTATAATTGATAAAATTTTTCAAACACACAATTTCCATGCCTACAAAATCACTTAAAAGTCTGTATAATCTTCCAGAATTTTCTACCAAGTGCATAAATTTATCTAGAAGTATAACGCATGCAATTAAGCTTACATTGAATGGTCTTTCATGTATAATGGCAATTTTACTTCAAACTGAAACAAGCCCAAATATCTTTGAGTGAAACTGATTATGAAGAATTCCACTTTGACATCACTAGCAAAGGTACACTCTACACTCTTTGAGGAAGCAAAGGCTTTAATGCAGGATGAGGGCATCAGTGTCATGCGAGGTTCTGTGAATCATGCTGTTGAATGTGGAGCAATAGAAAAACAAAAAGTACTCAATTGCACAATAGAAGAATTCAGTGAAGCCAGATTTGACAGGAAGAAGCACAAAGGTAGGACACATAGACTCAAAAAGGACAAGAGAATGAGTTAATAGCAATAGTCATGAAGAGTATTTGGAGACTGTAGAATACTCTAACAGGAGATGTAGCAAATTAAAAAGGTCACTAGTAACCTAAGACACATAGAAAAAAAGCAATGATCAGAACTGATTATACCACTTCTGGATGTCCTTAAACACTCATTTTCATTTGCTTTCTAACTGAAAGTAATATGACTTCATTGTTAGAAACATGTAAAAGACAAACGTATAATATCCATTATCATTCAGGCTGGTATTCATCTAATATTTTTCTAAAGATATTAATAGTATATACACATATATGATGATGGTTTATAGCCTACTTTGTCTCCTTAATATGAAATTGAAAGCACTTTCTCTGAATATCTTTAAATCATCCTAAAACATTTTTAAAAGCTACATTGTACATAATCTATTTAACACCTCCTCCCTTCTCCCATTCCCCTATATGGTAAACAGCTTTGTTCATGAATTTTTAAAAACTTCTCTGATTCTTTTCTTTCACGAAACCAGCATACAGTGGTGCCTGCTGTCTTGAGCCCTTGCCAAGATGGCAAAATTGTTTTCGTATTTGCCAACCGTATATAAGCAAGAAAAGGTTATTGTCTTTTAACTAGCATTTAATGGATTGCTATGGAAATTAACTTTTTGCATATTTATTGGCAATTTACATTTCTTCCCTCATGAATTAGCTCTTTCTATATTTTGTCCATTTTTCTATAATGAGAGTCAGCACACTTCAGAGATGTAAATAAATGAGAATTCACTCAGAAGAGGGGCACAATGTTGAGAGCAACCACCATTGTAAAGCAACTAGAATTATATTACACCAGGACTTGGAAACATTTAGCCAGCTTAACAGAATGCTTTAGGGAGAACTGAATTCAAATATTTCAGAGGCATTAGTGCAGATTTTAAGCTCTGTGATGCTATTTAACAGAACTAGAGCTAATGAATGAAATTTCAGATTTTTATATCAGAAGACTATTTGGAGGAGTCCAAAATTAGAGTGTGGATGTTTAGAATGGGTGAAATCATGCGACGTATTTGCAGATAGATCAGACCACTGCATTTTTTAGTGAGTCCTCTGATTAGGTAGAGTTGGGTTTAGTAACCACCAACGTTCCTTCCAGAAGCCACTAAGCTTCTGTGAAACACACAGAATGCACCCACCACGTGCAAAGGCAAGATTTAACTCTTAAAATAAATTCTAAAATGACTAAGCTTCGTAAAACCCTTGCCGAAGCAGAAACATATTTAGAAGCCATCTCTTAAAACAGTCTATTTCTGATGATGGCAAATTTTACCCAGTTCATGTCAAAGGTAGCTCCTGAATTCCGGAGGTACACTGGATTTGTTGAGTACACACCCCACACTTCCATATTAGTCACGGCTCTGTGACTTCCTATCACTGACTCCCTTCTCATAATGCTTCAAAGAAAGTATAAATTCCGTGCTTCCCAATAGAGCAAATTAGTTCACATTTCATAAATGAAAATATAGGGATATATTTTTATATACTTACTATTATGATATGTCTTTGAAATGTAATGACTCAGGAAAATTACATTTAGTATCATAGCGTTCCTCATGGTGGTAATTTATGATAATGGATGTCACTGTAGATTTAGGAATCATTTGTATTATTCACCTTATCCTATCTCTGCTAGATTAAATAAATTCTGCATGTTGAGTTTTGCTGCATTTTTCAGTTCTAGTCTGGACCACTCACTTTTGGTATATTTATATTCCTTTCATCTATTCTTTGTAGTTTCAAAACAATGCCTTGTATATTTTAAGTTTGAAGCCTTCAATGCCCTTTTGAAATTACCCCCTTATGGTTTTTGTAAAATAATATTCCCCATAATACAAATTTAAATTACCTTCCTTTCCCTTTACTAGACTTAATTCAAGAAGGCTAATTGAACATTAAGCATTTTAATCATCCCACACTGTCAAGCTTGTCTTCTCAGTACTGAGAATTGGATAGGCCATGAGCTTAATTGTATTCCTGGCATTGCAACTAGAATGAAAGCTTGATAATAATGATTAGCACATAATTAGTGAATTATTTCTTGGTTTTTATTAATATCTTTGCAAGAAAAATCATCTCAACAAATACCCACTAAAAAAAAAAATAAACTTCATGGAACCACTTTAGAGTTTTGGGAAGTACATAGATAAGTAGGCTGCAGCACTTCTCTTTATGGAGTTTATGAAAAAGTTTTAAAAAATACATCAAGATTCCAAACAGCTACAAGGTGACTGAGAATAAGGCAATGCATACAGGAGTCATGCAAACAGAAAACATCATATGTAATACAGAGGCATAAGAAGCAAAGAAAATGATGGTTCAGATATGAAAATTGTCATCACATTATGTATCTGTGCAAGTAATAGGCCAATATACCTACAGGGTAATTCAGATTCTCATGATGACACAGTGCATGGTGGATCTCAGGAAGTTTATCTTGAACTCCTATTAACAGTGCTGTATTGAAATGACTAATATAGGAGACAGTCACCAATACATAAAAATGCTTTCATCTAATACAAGATGAGGCTTTCTGACAGCACTGTCTTGTGGAAGAGCAGTATTTATTTGAAAATATAGAGGTTATTTTTGAAAAATGAAATGAAAACTTCCATAGTATAGTAAAATGCCAAGAATTCTTCTATCGTCTCTGGAATTTGCTAGGGGTGCTGGGATTCAGTCAAGACTCTGATACTATTTTTAAATGTGTTCATTGAACAAATACCACCTTTCAAAGACATTTCAAAGTAAGCTGTGAATTCTAGCAGCATAAAATGTGGAACCAATTTAGGTGTAAATATGGATCCATTTTATCCCTTTTATCCATGTAGATCAATTAGTCTTGTGTTATTATTCTTGATATGCATTCACTCGGCTTTAGGAGTTCCCATGAATGTGAATTATCCTGATTATGCTTTTCTTATGATGGTTCCATCTATACTTATTCACAGAGTCTGAATGAAAATTTTCTAATGTAGTGATAGCTATATTATCAAATTGAAGACTTCAGCAGAGATAAGAAACAAACTTGGAAAGGAAAAATAAAAATATGCTACTGTCTCAACTTTTACCAGTTTTGCAAAGAAAATACAATAGAGGGGTCAACTTTTTTATTTGATTAAAGGATTGTGTATTAGTCAGTCTTTCCATACTGTCACAATATCCTACACCTGCAAAGGGAGGTTTAATTTGGTTCTTGGCATAGGAGATTCGGTCCATGGTCACCTTGCTCCAAAGCAAAAACATCATGGCAGAACAAAAGTGCTTAGTTTATGGTGGCCAGGAAATAGAGCAAAGGAACAGCACCAGAGAGGAAATTAACCAGGGACCATCTAAATAGTATGAAAGTGAGGCCTCTATGACCCATTCAGGCACACCCAGAAGTATATTTTACTAATCCCCTGGACAGCACCCAAGTCATTTAAGCATAACCACTAATTCCAACCCCATGTCAATTTGATACACAAACACATCTCCTTAAACTGTAATTAGTCTTCAAGCAAACATAACGTCACAGATTCACCTAATGTGATACAACTGTCATACATACAAAGTAAACATAACAACCCCTTCCCCAAACTCTCAACAGTCCCAGCACTGTCAACAGATCCAAGTCAAAGTGTCTTCTGAGACTCAGAGCAAAGTATTACCTCTGAAACCCTGTAAAAATAATAAAGCAAGTTACATAATTGTAAGGTACAATGACACAGGTAGCATTCCCATTTCAAAAGGGAGAAATAGGTGGATAGAAAAGAAAGAATAGCATATAAACAAGACCAAAGTCCAGCAGGGCAAACAGCAAGTCCTGTAGTAATATTTTGGGGATCTGAGGGACAAGGTGATAAAATGTGAGTTCCAGAGGGTCTAGGTGGTCCCACCTTTAGTACCTTGCAGGTTGTAGCCCACAAGGCATCTCTCTTGGACAGGCTCCACTTACAGTCTGAAGCTTTTTCAGTGTATGTTCCATATTCCCAGTATCTCCAACTTCTTAACATCTCTTCTACACCTTTGACTTCATTTCCACAGCCTCAAGCACAGCCCTGTCAGAGTATCCTTTTCTGACCTTCCACTTCTTTCTTTAAAACCTGGGTGGAATTCCCCCACCCCCAACTTCACAACTCTTGCATTCTTCATGCCAGTAAAACCAGCATCACATAAACAATACCAAGGTCTGCTGTCAACAAGAGCAATATTCAGGGCCCTTTGGATCATGGGTATAGTTCACTTTGAGTTACTGGATGACTGACTATAGTGACAGGAATCTAAAGGAATCAATTCCCTGCGAAGTTCTACTTGAGTGGACAAAACAAAGATTTTATTTCCAAATGGAAAGTTGACACTTTTATACTCTTAAGCTTGTGATGCATGAAGTCTTGGAGATTTCTGAGATGGCTTGAAGATATCTTTCTTCTTGACTCTGTGGAAGACAATTTGAGTGGGTCCCCTTGAATGCAAAACAATTGTTACAAATTTGATTATATCAAGACTTATTTCCTTATGTTGATTTTTACAGAGCTGACTATGGTATCTTTTCTAATTGGCTCTAAGCATTGTAAATAAGGCTAGCTGAGATACTGATATGTAATCTCTGAAGCCATTTGACAGTGTCCTGTTGCCTCCCATAGTGATCTCTGTAAAATATATAGGCACAGTAGGATGGCAGAGCCAGTGAGCTCCAGGAATGTCAACTGGGTATGAGCTTTGAGAAAGAGGCTATGAGTCCCCAGGGCATAAAAGTTTACATATCAGAAGCAGGTACTGGTATGTAGTCTTCAAAGCCATCAGACAGTGTCTTGTTTTCTCCCATAGTGAACTTAATAAAATATATAACACACAGTGGGATGGCAGAGCCGGTGAGCTCCAAAAATGTCGACTGGAGATGAGCCTCGAAAAAGAGGCTGTGAGTTCCCAGGGCATAAAGCTTGGATATCGAAACCTGAAGCAGCATCCTCTTAAAACGATTTAGTTGCTATCTTGATTGGGTTGTGCAAATTGATTCCCCTGTATATCTTTATCTACATTTTGCAGAGATACCTTTCTTACTACCTTGCTAGCCAGCTCAAGTTACTCACATAGTTCCTGCCATCCTCACTGTCACTCATCCTCAAGTCACCCCCTTGCTTCACTAGTTAATAAATTCTGGGAGAGGCCTAAGATCAAGGTCTTTGTCCACATGTCCTCACGAGGATTAGACTCAGGACCCCTTGGTTGCCCTTAACCTTAAACATGTCTCAAAATCTTTACTCTTGCTGTGGGTTGCATTGGGGATGGTAGATTAAATTTAACTTGCTGGGATTTCAATAACATCTCAGTGGATTTATAAATATAACTTCTTAGATTGTAAAAAAAAAAAAACTAGAGAAAGGATTTCAATACTTGGATTACCATACTCAATATTTGGGATTACAATGGACTCTGTGCAAAGTATATAGTTTCTGTGTAATGGCACTATTCTCTTCTTAACCATACCTCCTTTCATCCCAATTTAAGTTTGGGGTCACAATTTAAAGTTTTCAAAATTCTCTGTTCTGCTTTTTGCCCCTGATTCTCACTATAAATCTGCCTAAAGGTAACTAGCAGTACTTATGACAGTCTGACAGGGCTTGAAATTTTTTTTTTTGCAAAACCAATTATTCTACTACCATTGATCTTTGTTTCATGCAAAGTCTTGGGACACGGGAAAAATGTAGACAACTTTTTTTGGCTGCATGTAACATACATGGCCTCTAGCCCAACTCCCAAAAAAATCATTATTCCCACATTGAACCTCATGAATTGGCCTTTCCTGTTCATCTTTTATGTTGATCCGAGCTCTGATCAGAATTACCTTGCAATTTCTGCCTATACCATTCTAGGGTTTCTCTAGCTTGCATCTCCCATATTTTCCAAACTCCTCTATCAAATGAGTTCTGAAGGTTTTTGAACCACATGTTCATGTATAGTTCTGGCAACAACCCCAATTCTCTAGTACAATTTTCTGTATTAATCATCCTTTCTTTCACTAAAATACAATACTTGACATACAGTTTAAAAGAGGAGAGGCTTAATTTGGTTCATGGTTCCAGATGATTTAGTCCATAGTAGGCTGGCTTCAAGGAACAAACATCATGGCAGAAGGGTGTAATGGAGTAAATATGCTTAGATCATTGCAATTTCAAAGCAGAGAAGGGGAACAATATCAAAGAGGAAAAGCACCAAGTACCATATATAGTACCCAAAGTTATGCTTTCATGACCCACCCAGACATACCCAGAAGCATGCTTTACTAATCCCCAAGGTGGCTTTCAAGTCAATCTATTTGACAAAATTAAGCTTAACCAATGCAAATTTCAAGCTCCAAAGAACCTACTTTTGTCTTCTGATTTCCTTTCCACTGGGTCCCAGGAAAAATTGAATAATTTACTCTGAGTGGGGACAAAAGGGAAAGGAGAAGAGTGACAGCTGGTTGAAAGATCAGGAATCATTACTCTTCCATGTCTCTTCTCAATTTCTTCTGAAGTCTTATGTTCCTTTTTAATGGCCCTTATCTGCTACATATTAGCTAAATGAGCCACTGGTGATTCCATGAGCTGTAGTTACTGGTCTAACCTAGAGTCCAGAAATATATCTGCATATAATTGGTCAAAAGGTTTCCTAAAGAAATGCCAAGGTAATTCAACAGAAAAAAATATTTTCAACACCTGGTACTGAAACAACCAGATATCCATATGGAAAAGAATGAATATTGAATTCTTGCCTTGCACCATATGGAAAAAAATTAACCTGAAATGATGATTAACCTAAACACAAAAGACAAAATTATCGAATTTCTAAAAGAAACAAATAATAAAATCTTAAGACTTTGCCTTAAGCAAAAGATTTTCTAAAAAAAAAAAAAGCAGAAGTCATGAAAGAAAAATACTGATAAATGGGAACGGGTCAATTTTAAAACTTCCTTTTTGGAAGATACTTTGAGAAAACGAAAAGACAAGCCATAGACTAGAGAAAATATTTGTAAAAAACACTTCTGTATCTATTTATTTGCCCCTTCATACATTTGAGAACTCTTAAAGTTAAATAATAAAATGACAAGTACCTCAACTAAAAGTGGGCAATTTAAACAGAAATTGCACAAAACAAGATACAAAAATGGTTTGTAGGCACATGAAATGATACTCAGTTTGAGAGTGAACAGGATATACAAATTAAAACTGAACACTATGAGAGTGAAAGGGATTCACTAGTGAAAACTTTCAACTTTGTTCTTGCTTTTAATGGAGTTTACAATGCAAGGATAGCTATGAAAGCAGGTATTTCTAAACAATAGTATATGTACTTGATTGAGAGAACCATAATACTTTAAGGCATTGTATAATATAGCAAATATTAACGCAGACAAGAACGTGGGTAGTCACACAACCTAAGTGGTCAAGACTGGCTTCTTGGAGAAAGTGGATTTCCACAGACCAGAATGATGAGCAGAAGTGAATGAAACAAAGTGGATGTGAAAAAGGCAAGTACAGGCAAGTAATAGTATAATGCAGGAAGTCATAACAGAGCAAAATTGTGACAAGTGTCACAATCTGAAGAAATTTTAGTATAGCTGGTTGGAGGAAGATTGCAGAGGTGAGAGGAAGAAGTTGGTTGTTAAAGTGTATGATGTAATCAGACATCAGATCACACAAGTCTGACCGGCTGTGTGTAGTAAGGAGCTTGGACTTTATTTTAAGAGCAATGTTTACAAGGCGTGGAAAAGTTTTAAGTGAAGAAATATATCCAACTTGTCATTTAAAGGGATCACAGAAAGGGGAGACAATCAAGGGTAATTCACAAGAGTTTGGCTCACCCAGTTGGGAGGATGAGATAGGAAATGGACTTGAACAATCAGGTAAAGTTCAATTAACTTTTACATAGAGTCTGTCTGAGGTGCATATAGATCTGAAATTTCACAGGTGAAGCTCAGGAGACAGGTCTAGTTTAAAGACACAAATTTGGGAGTCATCTGCACAGTAGAGAATAGGATGTGAAAAGTGTTGTGCAAGAAACATGTGCAGAAAAGTCAGAGAGCCACAAAGGATTGAAGGATCCTCTCTATTAGCTATCTATTTCTGTGCAACAAGTTACCATGACTTAGCTGTTTAAAGTAGCACATATTTATGTTGTCACATTCTCTGGACCAAGAATACAAGCACAGTATATAAGGGTTCTCTTCCTTGGTGAACTCACAAAGCTGCAATCAAGGTATCAGCTCGGGCTCACATCTAATCTGAAACCTCAACTGTGGGAGGACCCACTTTCAACCTCATGTCTGCTGGCCATAAGTGACTTACTTTGATTTTGGTCAGTTCCTTGATAGCTGTCAGCTGGAAGATGCTCTAGTCCTTGCTATTCAGGACAACTCACAACATGCATCTGGCTTCATCAGAATCATCAATTCCCTACTCAGAGATGAGATAGCCCTTTGATGTGGAGGTATTCTATCAGGGTTAGAATACCTTCTTTAAAGAGAGAGAATTATTTAAGTGCAGAAAACAGGATCATCAGACACCCCTTTATGAGCTACCTACTGTTCCCTTAAAAAGGCAAAATAAAAGCTCCCACAAAGAAAAACACTAGAATTTGATGGAGAAAAATGTGAATTCTAAATAGCAAGATGAAAGAGAAGAATAATGAAGCCTTAATTACCCATCTTGAGGTTGATTAGCAAAATTTCTACATTTTCTTATGTTGAGAATGATCATGACCAAACTGACCAAAATAAAAGTAAGTCACTTAAAAAAAACTGATCAAAGTAAATAAAGTTGTATAAATCTAGTATACATGGTGAAAGAATGAGTCAAGTGAGAAATAATCCCATAGAGTTGGTTTTTCAAGGAAAACAAAAATCAAAAGAGCTGGAGTGAAGGACTTGGGCAAGTTGTCCTGTTTACATATGTACAAATGAATGGTGAAAAGGGTATCACAGATCTAAAGTGGAGGTTGTGGTCATTAAAGGAGGTGTAGCAGAGTGAGTAGGAAGAAAGGAAATTCAATCTTTATCAAGAGTTAAGGAGTAAAGTCTATTGCTAAGAGTGGGTTGTATGTGATTTGTCATCCTGTATAGGAACAGGACACACTGCTTGGGTAGGTTCCAAGATTAAGACAGGAAGGATGACAAATATATTCAAGTTTTTCAAGTTGATGTCATGTCAAGAATGTCATTTCAGGAATTTGAAAACTACAGGTTAAAAAAAAAAGAAAAGAAAAAAAAGAAAAAAGAAAGAAAAGGAAAAGCTGGACTGGCATTTTAAAATTAAGGTGAAACATGCAGATAACACTATCTATAGAAGAGAAATTGCAAGATTTTAAAATTTAAAAAGTCTTTGATCTCAGACATTCTGAATGAACAATATGTGTTAGATACCAATTGTTCGTTTATCCATTTAACAAGTATATGCTAAGTGGCAGTCAAGAGTTTAGGTGAAAGAAGTCTGAGACGTTTTTAAAGTAAGACACTATTATATTTCAAACTAACACTCAGGCCTAGTGTTAGGTTATCTATATTACAGATGGAATGTGGCAAAAGGATAGAGAAAAGATAAAATAAAGAGCTGTCAGGTCTATGCCACCTATGGCTAAAATGAAGTTGAGATTTCCTTTCTGACTCTAGTAATGGAAAATATTCTAGAAGGGGACACAAAGTGACAAGTCAGAACTCTTGACAGAAATAAGAAGGTTAAGTGTAGCATATATGTATATAATATATATGTGTATAAAGTATATATATATATATATATATATTCAGAAACTTCTTTGTTGTGACCTTTATTAAAGGAAAAACTTGGCAGATGATATATTATGGAGCTGAAATTTTTTCAAAAAAATAAGATACTCTACCAAAAGAAAAGATAGAAAAATAACCTCAGGTGTAATATTCCTTATAATGCTCTATATTAATGTCAAATAGCTGTTACTTTTCCTTCCCCAATACACGTTATTTTTCTCTCCCTCTCTATCTCACAGCTTACAAACCATCGTTGTTAGTGCCCAACTTTATACCATATCATATTGGCCATGGTGATTGCTTTGGAATGCATATCCAGTCCAAGTAAGGATGATCAGAACCGTTCATTGTGATCCATGTTTAGATTTTAGGAGAAAAGAACCGGCTTTTTCCAGTGATGTTGCTATTAGGGTATGTTAGCAGCCCATCTAGCCAGCAGGATAGTGTCTCCTTCATGAGAAAAATGCCCATGCTGCAATAAGTGAAGAGAAAATAAAAGCTAGCTGCTGATACTTTTGGAATCCTCCACCCCAAAATGTGAGTGATGTCTATTATCATATCTTTTCCCAATCACATGGGCCAGTAAATGCCCGTTTTCTCTTTTGTTTCAAGCAAGCTGTCTAAAACCTGAATTGAATTTTTGTTGTTTTGCTATTTGTTGTCACAAGAGACTATATACTAGGAAAATCTACCAACATGAAGTCTCCGTGTTTTGAAAGATATTGTCCACTGTATTACATTCATTAAGTAAAAAAACTAATTTGTTTTACATTTTTAATAACTGAGAAATTTTAGGTCTATTATAAATTTCTAATCAGGAACAGGAAACTAGAATTATTAATTTATTTAATGGAATTTCAGCTAAAACTAAAGTGTAATGCTTTATTAACTCTTAAAACTAAAATGGAAACATTTAACTTCTGTGCAGTTTCTCAAAACATTACAAAAGCTTTGCAAACTGCCTCGTGTGCCTTAAAGCACCGTAGGTTCCAGAAATATCTACAAACTGTGAGCCAAATAAACTTTCCTCTGTTAATCTTGGGTGCTGGATATTTTATCTCTGCGATGAGAAAAGTAAGTAAGACACTCTGGTTTTCGGAGGCAGCCTTTCCTGGTGTCCCCTCTAGAAATCCAGACCTTTAGTCAGTCCCTTATCCTGAAGGGAAGAACACAGAGGAAATGCACACCAGGTTCCAGTGTGGAAACCATGTCCACAAGGACCAATCTCTATACAGCACTTTAAACATAATAATGCAACAGATGGTTTATATGTTTGTCTCTTCTATTCAACCTTGAGGTTTTTGAAGCTAGCTGATTTCTTTCATCTGTTATTTTCCCTATTCTTTCATGGTAGCAGAACCTGTGTTTATGATCCGGCTATAAGGTCTTTGTGCTTTGCAGGTGGTTATGGTCATATGACTAAGTTATGGTCAATGAGATGCAAGCATGAGTGTTGTACAAGCATGAGATGAGGACTTCTTAAGAGATACCTGACAGGTTTGCACTCCATTTAGGCAATGAATACAATCTACCCTAGATAAAAAAATATATATACATAAAAGAACCATCTGAGAATTTTGAAGAATGAATGATAATATGTAGATTGTATATGGAAACAAAAAATTGAAGACCATCCCTTATAGCAGCAAATTCCTGCTTCTTGTTTTACTGCAGATTTTTTTCTTCTCATATCTTGTGGCTGTCACTTCAGGGTCACCAAAAGTCCAGGACTATACATCATACTTCATCAGAAAAAATGCTCTGCCTCCAATTAGAAGACCAGAAGGTCAGGATCCTGCAGGATGGAGCTGCAGAAAGTTCTCTCCTCTGCATTCTTCATTTCAGAGTAAGGGGATGGCTAAGAGCCTGGATTTCTAGAGAGGACACCAGGAAAGGCTGCTCTGAAAGCCAGAGTATGGGAGAGTATCTTAGTTATTTTTCTAATTGTTGAGATAAAATACCTGACACCCAAGGTTAAAGGTGGGAAGGTTTTTTGCTCACAGTTTGTAGAGGTTTTGGTCCATAGACAGCTGGCTCCAAGGCAGGGTGGCATATGACAGAGGGGTATCACAGAGGAGAAACAGTTCATGTCAGGCAGAAGACAGCAAAAGCAAGCAAGCAAACAAGGCAAGACCAGCCTCCTTCTCTTCATTATATTGTATCCAGGCTATTGGGGTTAAGGCAGTGCTAATCTAATCAGAGGACTGATTTAGCAATCACCTACCCTTAATCACCTTCCAAACGTCTCACCTCTAAAAGCATGAGAATTTTGGGGGTCATTCCTGATCTGAACTATAACAGATGGTGAAAAACATCAATAAATAGGCAAATACTATCCCTGGACTGCTAACCATTTGATGGTTGTCTATTACTTCCAGACAAAACTATTCTAAGTAATAGCCAATATTTTTCATTTATAATTCCCCAAGAGTCTCATAATAGTGGTAGGTTTACTGTACCTAATAAATAACCACTGGACAAACAAAGATTAACTTAATGAAATTTTATCCCTTGATTAGTAAACCATTATGTTCTTCATTTGGTCAGGTATAAAATATTGTTAAAAACATTTCTCCAGTGAGTTGAAAGAGAACTGTTTACCACCATGATACTTTTTTGACAAAATGAAGGACATACTTGAGTCCACTTAGTCAATCAGGCATTATGTCTAAGGATCTAGCACACAAAATTTTCAATTCAACTGGTTTGAGGCCAGTCAGTCCAAGGCGCTCCCAGCTCACGTTTCTGGGACTGACTGTCTGTCGGCTGTGGGCTGTTTTGTAGAACTCTTTTTTTCTGAATTCGGTAGTAATTGTATAACCCCCAGGAATAATTCTCATGCCCATGTTTTCTTGGATTAACTAATTTAGATTAAAATTCCTGTTAGAAAGACCACAGTTTCCAAATCTTTCTCTGTGTTAGAATCACTGAATCTCTTACTGCCTTGAGGAAAATGCAAAAAGTAAGAGACACTTTTTTTTTCCTAAATCCTTCTTTTCCTAATTTACCATCTTCATGTGATTTAAAGCAACAAAACCTAAGCCCTTGCTTCAACAGGAAGAACCTACAATGTAAACAATTTTCTAGAAAACCTATTTGTTCATTCAAAAAACATATTTTTCCTTAAAGCTCCCATCTAGAATTTGGAAGTTGGCTTTGTTTTATTCTGTCTAGGTCAGTGATGGTGAATCAATGGCACACATGCCACAGCAGGCATGCCAAGCCCTCTTTGTGATGATGTCATGAGTTGTAGGAGTTGTTTTTTCTAAACTAAAACCTCAGTATTCAGGTCAAATTGCAGTGTTGGTACTTTGTGATAAATAAGTGGGTTTTGGGTGGCAGTCTGAGCACTCGGTACCTTAAAACTTCACCATCACTACTTTAGGTTCTCTGGTCTCTTCATTCTGTACATCATCTCATAAACACACCTGTTTACCACATTTGGGGAACAAAGATTTTTTTCGTCACCCACCAGCTGCAATATTTTCACAGTAGTTAGCCCATTAACACTAAAAATATTTCTTAATGAGTAACAATAGCAAAAACTGTAACTCAGAAGAATTAAATCAATAAACGAAAAACAAGTAATAAATATTGAAATGCCAATTGGTGAAATCAGTGAAAGAAGGAAGCGAACAAACAGGTCCAGCAACACACTTGTGAGGTATGTGACCCTTCCTGGGTTTTTGGTCGATGCAGAACCATTCCTCTGGCTCCACGACTGCTGCTGGACTCCAGAGATTCGGCCTCTCTTCTGAAAGGGATCAAAACCTGATTATGGGTTTGGATCAAAATCAGAGGAGCACTTTGAGGCCTTCAGGCTTCTGCACTCTGACAACACAGGGACGTTGGATCAAAGTGTCACTAGGAGAACACCTATTTCATGTCGAATGAATAAATCCTGGGGAGTTAAAAGTTTGCAGAATTTCTAGGTCTGAATTCTCTGACATGATTTTTCAAACTTTGATGTAGTTTAGCTGGCTTACTTTTCTGAGACTATATTCATTTGTCACAATGACTCTTCGATGGAATTTTTGTGTGAAGTTTTAACTCATGTATAAAAAAGAGGTCAGCATTATTTTTTTTACTACAGGAGACTCCAATAAAAAATGTATTAATTCAGTCAGGAAGTATGAATACATGTATGTAGGGCAAAGTGTTACAAGTAGAAAGTATCCCTGCCTTCTAGAAATACACCACCTAGCAATAAAGGCAAACTCTCTACAACAACATAAAAAAATTGCTATTTTAAATGCATGGTAAGACTTTCCAATGATGGTAGATTCACTTGTATAAGACTAACCATTACTGCTAGAAACTAGGAAGGCTGCATAAAATGTGAACCAAAAAATCTGTTGAAAACCCCACGGATGATGAAGGAACAAGGGTATTAGGAGTCACCATTCTCCGAGAAGGAAAGTGCAAAGAGGTAGGCCTGACATTTAATTGTGCTTTTCCCTCAAAACCACCTGCTGATTTGTAAGATGGGAAGCTAGGTAAAATTTTCAGGTCTCATAGAGTTTGGGAGTCTTCAAACTCATGTTCTGGCAAAGAGAAGGGGCTCCAGTAAACAGGGACCCTTGAAGAATCACCAGGTGGATGAAAGGCTAACAGGTAAACCAGCCCATCCAAAGCAAAATTCTAACCAAATTGATCTCAGATTGAATTAGAGTGGTCTTCTGCCAGCCTAACAGCTTACCAAGAAAAAGTGAACCCTCTCTAAAAGAAAATAATCTGATTCAGAGTTAACCTACCTGGAGTGAATCTTTAAATTAAAAAAAAAATACGTATTACAGGAAAAGACACATTGCCATTAATCTCCTTCAAAACACCTCCGCTCACTTTGAACACACTTACCCCATCATTTTTTTCACTTCCTCAAGCAGCTCTGGAAGTCTTCTTTTGTATCTTTATGACATGTGATAAAAAATCTGGCTAATGCTACTGCTACATGCTACTCACTGGAAAAGCAGGTTTGGGGTGTCTGCATCCACCTTATGTATGAGAGCTGGCATTTGCGACTGTTGGATCTTCCCTAAACATGGCCTGGAACTCGCAGCAATCCCCCTGCCTCACCTTCTTCAGTGCCGGAATTACAGGACTGGGTCACCTCACCTGGCCAAATACTGATTATTTAAAATGATAAATATTGTTGGTAGGCTGCTTTGATTTGTGAAACTTACCAAGAATCAGAAAGAAGACCACAACTACCAGCATCAAGAGTAAAAAGGGGATAGCATTGAAGATCTTACAGAGAAAAAGTTTAATAAATGACTTTGCAAACAATCTAGTGTCTATATATTTTATATTTAAAATGAAGTAGGCAAGCTTTTAGAAAGAGACAAATTCTATATCTGTTAATATAAACAACCATCTTAAAGATAACGATACGCAATATTGCAACCATTGTCAAGTTTCTATCATCCTGTTTTGTAAACCTGTAATGTTACTGTTGTGCATTTACTCTAGTCGTTTGTCTGTTTTGTTTTTTGTCTTTGTTATATGTGTCTTTTTTTCTGCTTAAATAAAAAAAAAAAGAGACAAATTACCAGCAATCTTGAGCACACCTCTTTGCAGTGTGAGAATATATAAGCGGTATCAGTGGATAAAGAGAAGGACCTTGCAGAGGAAATTCATGAGAAAACTCCTCCTGAGAAACCTAAGACCCTATGTGAGTCCCCACCTATTTTTGCATGTGGGGTGAAATTCCACCCTTTACTCCCAAACCCAGCAAGACAAATGTTAAGGAAGAAATCTACTTCCTGAAGCTGGGAAAATGAGAGAACTGGTACCTAACCCACTTAGGACAGCCAAAGCAGACAGTGAAGTAGAGTTTGATTCCCAGTGGGAAAACCTAAGGGATGAAAAGCTCCCTGCCTGTTTTATAGCTAGGTACAGCTGCTCCCTCATTCACAGCTTCTCAGAGCAATGGGGCCACATGGAGATCAGCAGGGCCCAGAGATCCCCAGGAAGGAGGCATCCCGCAGAAACTTGCAGAACCCGGTAAGAAGGTGAACTATCTGGTAACATCTTCCAAACCCATAGATCTGGAAGCCAACCAGCCAAATAAAACAAGTGTATTCTTACTCCTCCCCACCTCTCATGGCAATCCCAGACCTTGGTAGAGAGTCACAGGTCACAGCAAATGGGAGGAGATAGCAGGAGAACAGAGCCAGGCATCCAACCTGAAGCAGGGAAGAGCCAGGGAAGGCCAGTGCTAAACTATGTTCAGAATGTTGACTGTTAGACAGAGCAAAAATATTTTAATTTCTGAGTTGAGGCTTGTCTTCTCATGATTAAACTGACCAGGTTACGTTACCAGAAAAGTCACTGCTAGCTCTAACAGTTATTCAGGGGCAAAGGAAAACAAATCACCTTCATTCAGTGAAGTTTAAAGGAACTGTAGAAGACACCAAGTTGTATGTTGACCATACCCTTAAGTAGCTTGTTCAACATACTAGTTATTTCTAGATCACGAAGGATGATGATGATGGAGAGAATAAAAGAAATCATAGGAACTGTTTTAGTTACTTTCTTTTTGAAAATTCAAACAACAGTGGGTACTGCTATACCCCTGTTAATATGGCCAAGATCCAGAGCACCAAACGCTGTCAAGGATGGGAATCAAGAGAAAGTCTCAATCATTTTTTGTGGAAATGCAAAATGTTATGCTTTGGAAGACAGTTTGGAGGTTTCTTACAAAACTAAGCATATTCTTACCATATTATCAGCAATCACATTCTATGGTATTTACCTAAAGGAGCTAATAAGTATAACTATATAAAAATAAGCAATACATGATTTCTACAGCATTATTCATAATTTCCAAAATTTATAAACATCCAAGATGTGGATAAACTGGTACACCTAGATAATAAAATATCAATCCAAACCAAAAAGAAGTGAGGTATCAAGAAAAAATGGAGAAAACTTATGTGTATATTATTAACTGAGAGAAACCAATGTAGAAAGGGTACATACTATATGATTTTAATGATATGACAATCTTCCAAATGCACCACTATGGAACTGTAGAAAGATCAGTGAATGCTAGGGCTAAGGAGGAAAAAAAGATAAATAAATAGGTGAAGTACCCAGGATTTTTAGACCAGTAAAACTGTTCCACTTAACTCTATAATGGTGAATCTGTGTCATTATAAATATGTCCTGAGCTATAAAATATAAACACTAACAGTGAGTCCTAATGTAAACTATGGACTCCAGGTAACAATAACATAACAAATGTGCAATCTGATGGGGAATGTGGGTAATGGGAAAGGCTATGTATGTGTGGGGGCAGGGGTGTATGAAAAATCTCTGTACTTTTCCACTCAGTTTTGCTCCAAACCTAAAACTATTCTAACAAAATAAAGTCTATTTGAAAAGGAGAAAAGGTAGGAATAACAAGTCAATCCTTTTTGATCACGTCTCTCTTCCTGGTCTTGCTCACCACGTCATCTACTCCTTGAACTGCTGAGCGAGTACTCATGGAAGACTTCTACTTGCACCATTCTAGTCACATATTTCCAATTTGATTGATACCTGTAGGAATTTCTGACCCCACCCCATGCATTCCTCTATGACTGGCAAGTCACCATCTGACCTATTCTTAGTACATCATTTTGTCTCAGACTTGAGGTAGACAGGAAAATCCTCTAGCAATCCTTCATGAAGAAGCTTGCTCCTCTAGAAACCATGGATCCTCTCATCTATGAGTCTATCTTGCTTTACTCCTTTCAACTTTCCTATTTGTCAGATTTTTCTGCCAAGAATTGAAGCCATGCTTCTAATTGCATTAAAGATTGTTAAGAAATAGGTAGCACTCTAACACGTTATATGAAGTAGATTTAACACTTTTTAAATTATAGGCAGGGTACCAGTGGTTAAAAACTAGATTTGGAGTCAGTAGTCATGATTTTTAAGTCTTGGCTTCAGTTTACTGTGTGATCTTAGCAATACACTAACAAGAATGAAAATGTGCTTATCTATGATGTATTAAACACTTACTCTGAGCTGGACTCTATAACTTGAGCTTTTCATACATCATCTCGTTTAATACTAACAATCAAAGGGAATCCAAAAGCATCCACATTTTCAGATGAGGACTCGGAGGCGTTCGAGAGATAATACTCATAAAATACATGACTAGTGCTGTACTGTCTCATTTCTGTGCCTATTGACATTAAAAAAAAGAGTTACTGAATGTTAGAACTTAGCTCTTATTGAGCCAAATAAGTTTCACTTGTTAATACTATTATCACCCTCCATTCTCCCATATGCAAATTATTTATATACAATAGGAAATATAATTAAATGGTCAGATAAATCCAAGACGTACGGCCAAGTCGAACTATTTGGACCAAACTATTCATTGTGGTGATAGTTAACAATAGCCATTTCAAGTTGTAGTATAGTAGAAAAATCAAAGATGGAAGAAAATAAGTTATAAATACAGGTGCCAGGTTGAAGATGAGCAAATAATCCAGAATCTTCTCAACAATATTAGAAATGCCTCTCAACCACCAAATGATAATTAAACAGACAGATATTCCTTTCCCACCTGCTTCCTCACACCCACTTCCACATCTGTCTGAGGAAAATCCAGGTGTCACAATCCTTGGCCCACTTCACAATCTGTACAGAGTTACATCGAACAGCACTAGCTCAGACTCTCCACTGAGGACCACACAAACACAGCTGCTGTCACCTATCAAGCCTTTTTGTTATCATCTTGGGCATTGATGGCCTTAAACTCCAGAGGAGAGAATCAATGTAGTCACTATTCATCTTCTTCCTTTGTGACACCTCAAAGAGATGTCCTTCACAATGACACCATCTTGTTTCAATGGTTGACACAATGGATTCTTTTGTCTCACTAATAATTTTACTGATGATGATAAAGGATGTCCTAAAACTTAACAGGCCTGTCTGCGGTTCTGTTTACTGGTGATACCAATTTTGAGCAGATGTTTTCCTACCTTCTCCACCCTAGACATTCACATAGGAACAGATGCATTCTTGATTTTGTTTCTTGTTGCTGATGGTGCACTGTTTATAGAGAAAATGGTTATTTCTAAGTTTTTGTGTGGTTACATATTTCTTGTTTCATGTTCTAAATTTTTAAATTTGGTATTCAAAAAACCAAGCAATACCCATGCCCACCATAGTTTTCCTCTATTGATGAATGGTGGAAATAAATTCAAGTCCTCTGAATGGTATTAATCTAAGAAACTATTTTGTGTTTTCCACAAAATAGTTAAAGAAAAACAATCATCCAGGACTTCCTTTTCTGGCCACAATAAGGGAAGACTGGACTTACTTTTCAGCCTAACATCAAAAAGTAAACTAACCAAATGAAGCATTGGTTTTCAAGATATTAGATGCCAGGCAACAACAGAGAATGATCTCTTGGAAGCAAAGTGAGCTATATGACTGCCCCAGCTTATTATCTTCATAAAGTTTCCAGGCCATTTGTCAGAGAAGAGAACCTAGGTAGAGCCTAGTGGACACTTTGAGTGGAGAAGAAGGGACTGAAATGCCAGAGAAGATAAAGTAAAGATGGAGAGGCAGGTATAGGGAGAGAGATAGCAAGCAGAAGAGAGACAGAGGAAGTCAGAGGGAGAGAGGGAAATGAAGGGAGACAGAGGGAAAGAGAAGGAGATGGAGGGAGAGAGAGGGAGAGGAGGAGGGGGAGAGAGAGAGAGAGAGAGAATTGCAGAAGGTCTCTAGTCTTCAGTTGTGTACTAATCAGCACAGACATTAAGTTTGGGGCATTAACCAACCAAAAGGATCAGATGAGCAACTGCCAAGTTTCACACAGGACCAGGAATAGTGCCTATTCTCTCCAACAAAACCGGAAAGCCTCATAATTTATAGGGCATTAAGTACATAGCTCAGAAGGTTCTTGAATGAGTAATGGGGAGTATTTAGCCTAGGCTTAATAGTGCCCTGGTTGTACCTCACAAACCTGAAGAGCAAAACTCCAAAACATTAAGCTAATTCCAAGTAATTTAATTATGTCCTAAAATAAAGTTCAAGAATATTCAAAGAACTACAGACATCTAGTACCCAAAAAAAATAAAGTCCACAATGTCTGGCATTCAATTAAAAGAAAATTGCTAAGGATGCAAAACAGCAAGAAAATATAAAGAAAAATCAATTAAAATGATCCAAGCTGACTCCAATGTTAAAAATTAAAACACAAGGATGTTAAGATAATTATTATAACTATTTTTCATAAGTTCAAAAGCTAAGGATGAGAACCTAAGTAGAGTCTGGTGAACACTTTGAGTGGAGAAGAAGGGACTGAGATCCCAGGGAAGATAAAGTATAGATGGAGAGGCAGGCAGAGAGAGAGAGATGGCAGGCAGAAGACAGAGGGAGATAGAGGGAGATGGAGGGAGATGTCATTTGAAAAGACCGATATCAAATTTGTAGAGCTGAAAACTGCAATGCATGAGATTAAAAATACACTGGATAGAATTAACAGACTAATGATGAAAGAAAAACGCTATTCAATTTAAAGATAAGTCATAACAGCTATGCAAAGTAAAACAAAGGAGAAAATAGAATGTTGGTCAGACTAAGTCTTACAGGAATATAACTTTGAAGCAAAGATTTGAAGGCAATGAGGACATAGGCATATAAACTTTCCAAAGAATAGTGTCCCAGACATTGCAGTACTGGAAATGCTTGGTGCAATGATTGTAAAATACACCACATAGCACATAGTAATTAATGCGCACCTTAAAAACTGCTAATCGTTTGTAGTTCTCAAAAGAACCCTCCAAAAGGGCAATCTTATTTCATAAATAACAGAGCAGAGATTTGAATTGTTGAGATATTGATGCAAAGTTATCCAGAGGCCAAAATGAAACATAATTTGACCTTAGCCCTCGCTGAATTCAAGTCTTAAAGACACTTTCTATTATTCAACATTCCCCAAAGAGAATCTGGAAGCTTGAAGAAGTTGCATGTCCCAAGCTCCCACACAGATCTGATTTGTCCAGGAGCCACAGGTTCAAATGGAACCATCAAGATAAACAACACAGCCCAGAGGAGAGCCAGTAGTCATTGCTCAGCCTGAGTGGATGCTGACTTGACCATAGGCAGGCCAGTGTTGCTTGAGCTGCTTCATAGTTTTTCCTAAGAGAAGCCTATGAAATTTCCTTATTTGGTAACTTTCTGCATGGGCAGATCAAGATAACTTATGATCCGAAATATACACTGGGAGCCATGTGTCTGCCATTCCTGATCTAGGTAAGTAATTAATTTCCATGAACATCAATTAATTATTTTCTCTAGATATAAAAATAATGAATAGTCATAAAAATATTCAAATGACACCAAAAAGGATAAAAATTTTATAAACAGGAATTTCTATAAGTAATAATGACTATCCCATGTTAGTGTATATTTCAAGTATAATGTATTGATCAATTATGATTGATTTAAAACTAAAAGAACTTGAATAACCATTTCTCAGAGAAAAAAGGAGATGCACAAATGGTCAATAAGCACATGATAAAATGTTCACCATCACCAGTCATTAGGAAAATGTGAATCAAAACTATAGCAAGATATCACTTCACATCCATGGTAATTATTTAAAATAAAGAAAGAAGTGAAAAGCAGAAGAGATGAGAGTGATGTGAAGAAAATATAACCCTTGTGTCCTGACAGTCAGAATGTAAATGGTCTAGCCCTTGTGGAAAACAGTATGGCAATTCCTCAAAAAAATAAAACATAAATAGTATATGTTCCAAGAATTTACTATTTGTGTAATACACTCAAAAGAAGTGAAAACAGGGACTCAGGTAGAAATTTGTACACTCAGATTCTTAGCAACATTGTTCATAATAGCCAAAAAGTAGAAGCAGCCCAAATGTCCATTTACATATGAATGGATAAGCAGAATGTGGTACATATAGAGAGTGGACTCCTATTCAGTCTCAAAAAGAAAGGAAATTTGGAGGTATGCTACAATATGGCTGAATTTTCAAGACATTATAAGTGAAATAAACCAGAGTGGAAATGGATAAACTTTGTGTGGTTCCTCCCATGTAGGCTTCCTAGAGTAATCGAATTCATAGAAAGAGTGGAACAGTGGTTGGCAAGGGCCAGATAGAGACAGAAAGGAGGACTTAGTCTTTACTGGATCTAGTCTCAGTTGTGGAAGATGAAAAAGTTTTAGAGCTAGACAGTGGTAATCGTTGTATTTGAATGTATTTAATGATAAAAGGTCAAGTGTATGTGGCATATATTTGCCACAATAAACCCGTGCACACATGTGCACACACACACTTCAATGTCCAGTGGCCTCTCAACATCTGTGTTCACCCTCATAGGTTTACAGATAGCTGGGCTCCAGACCAAGGGCTGGGATCAGGTTAGCTCCAGGCTTTTTGCACACTTGGGAAAAGCAGCTCCCAAGGGAACATTCATTTCCTGGTGAATAACTAGAGTGTAAGGGAATGAGTGGGAGAACATGATACTTTTTAAAGTCTTGGTTTTGAGCTGGCCCGTTTTCACTTTGGCCAACACTTCAGTGGCCAAAGCAAATTAGACGGCTTAGTTTGACATAAATGGGGCGGAGAAAGAGACTCTGGCTACATTTGGAGGCTGTATTGTAAAAAATCACGTGACATGAGGTAATATGGTTATAACGTATAGAGTCATAATGAATCAGGACCAAGAATTCAATTGAAAGCTCCAAAATAAATGTGTATTTTTATAGTTGCATAGGAAATACATCATGTGAATCTAATTCATTCTTAATAAGCTAAAGAATTGGAAGAGACAGAATTCTGTCTTTAAAATTTCCAAACACTATGAAGTTTATTAATAGACTTAGACAAAAGAGGAAAAATTTTAAAAATCACAACTTCTTTGATTTTTTTGGTAAAAATATGTTTTTTTTCATTTGCTACTTAGAGATTTCCTTAGAGAGCAACAACAGTAACTAAACACTGGTTCAAGTAACCTAGAAAATAAATTAAAAATACTATGGATGGGTATATTTAACCAGAACCAACAAAGTTCTACTAATCATTTAGGAAGAGAAATGACTTACAAATGACTTAGATACGGTGGACCAAGAAGAGGGCTGTATTTTCAAGAGATTGTAAACTCTAGGGGCTCCACCCTACATGCAAGACTGAGGTTAAGAAAAAAAAGAAATCAAACAAACAAACTTTCAGGGAATGAAGAAAAGGAGGTAAAATCATGATACTTTCTGCTCAACCAGGGGATTCTTATGATATGCGTCCATTTGCCCAAGGTCAAAACTAAACAAAAGAGAATTCCAGATCTCATATATTCAGGCTAAGTGGAAGTTTAAGCCTAAAATATTTATTTTCCACCTAGATTATCAGACAGCAGGAGCTGAATACATAAATCATCAGTCACTAGATAGCCATGTTCCTATTAAAATGCAATATAAAGTATTTCATGGATGAAATTCAGTTTGTGGTCTGCTGGGTGCCTAACCTTCGCCCTGAGGGATATTTCGAGGAATGGTATCAGTTTATAAAGGTGATGGTACAACTTTTCATCTCTCAATGCTCTGGACACAAAGACCACAGCATTAATTACATACTGTGAGTAACAATTCATGAATATTTAACATACTCATCTATACTTAATGAATAAATTTGCATTTTGACACTATTATTTAATGTGCTTTAAGGAAATACTGTTCATTACCTTTCAATTTTGTAGATTAGTTGAATGTAATCAGAATGATGAGGCAGGAGAGATACAGCATTATTTAAATAACACTGTTTTTTATGACTGTTTCTGCTTCCGTGAGTTTTTTCTCCCCACTTTTTTTAAGCAGCTATGTTTATTCCATTGTATTCTGGCATTCTGTCTTAATCATTTTGCCTCTGCTCTCCTTGCAGAAGGGAGTTTCTCTAGATTCATGGAAAAACAATGCAAATTAAATAATCAGTGTTTTGCTTTCCTCTCAATGTTCTGTAGCAGGAGTCTCTCACACACAAAACATTCCAATGCAATTGGGAGTAATTGCACCCTGGACTGGAGTCTCACAAGGCTACCTCAACCTGCACAGCAAGTGGGGGGAGGGGAGATGCATAATTGGTGCAAAAACTAGAGGGTTTCTGATTTTCCCTGCAAAAAGAGTCCCAGAGAATTGGGTCTGAGGAAAACTTATAAGGTTGTTACAGAAGATAAGCTTTTGTGTTTGTCTCTTTATCATTGTCTGGTTGTCAGGGGCTTTATCTCCTATCCAATCTGTATAACCGGTGATGGTGGACCTCTCAGAGCTTTCAGTGATAACAAACAGACCACGAGCACATGCTGTATGTTTGCTACCACTGACTTATGGTGTTAGGCTGAGAGTATGTCCCTAGGAATCCTATCTGCAGGAAAGTCCCATGCTGTTTCCAAAACAAATGGTGGCTTTGGCACAGATGGCCATATTCTTAAGAATCAGAATTGATTGCCCAAGAAAGATGAAAGACAGAATTAGGATAACAAGACAAGAAAGACAAAAGAAAGTAAAATCTATATGGCAGACACTGTGTGAAGTGCTTACATCTGTCATGTAATTTAATCCCTACCTGTGGGTTCTCTGTCTTGTCGTCATCATTGGTGTCATCATCATCATCATGGTCGTCATCATCATCACCATCATCACTCTTTTACAAAAGAAGAAATAGAAGCTCAGACAGATTAGCACAGATCACAAAAATTAAAACCAAGATTTGAATTCAGTTATGTTGAATCTAAAATCCACACATTTTCCACTAATGGAAACCACAGAGGATGTTGCTTTCAAACATACCAGCCAACATTTGTCCATTCGGGTTATTAAAAGAATTCTCTAGAGCACAGGCATTCAGTTTTTCGCAGCCTAAGCTATCCTGAATAAAGAGGAGATTGAAGAGACATTGTCTTCAGTTGCATGGAAAAGTAGTTATAAAGTAGAGTAAATACGTATAAGTAGTGAAACTTCCTTTATAAAATATTTTTATTGTAGCATTAAAACAAAATAACACAAGTCCAAGTTTAACGATTAAATAAGAAAATGTGCATGTCAGCTCAATAACAATAAACACCTGTATTCACTACCCCCCCACACACACATACACACATTTATAGGTAGACTGAAGTGCTGTTTCACTCAAGTAGAACAAGTTCATGGAACATCTGATACATGGGGTTTGCATGCACTGACTGTGTGTCTGGTGCAAAAGGTAGAGTTAGCACGGCACCGCACCAGCCCCTACACAGCCTTCCATTGTCCCCTATGCAGTCAGAACTTGAGCCCTACACAATCGAGTCATGGAAAAAAATCACCAAAATTACATCATAATGTTAAGTCTACAATCTTCTGGGGGCTATAGTACCAGCTGTCCAGGCTGTGTATGGCCCATGGGTCACCAGTTGGTTCACACCTGCCATAGAGTGAGCGGAACATAAATAACAGAAATTTACTTCTCAAAGTTCTGGAGGCTGCGACATCCACACTCAAGTTAAAAGAAGTGAATGAGCTCTCTGGAGCCCCTTTTATGAGAACACAAATCCCATTTTGAGAGCTTCACCCTCCTTACTTAACCACTTTCCAAAGTCCCTATCTCCAAATGCTATTACATTGGGATCTGGGATTTTAACAAGTGAATTGAGGGGGACAAAAACATTCAGTCTATAGATAACATGTCACCTTTTTAGAGATCTCTCTGCTCTATCATGGGGAGGTTCTATACCGATCAGAGTGAATGATACATCCGTGGGATATCTAGATGCCTCCCTTGCACACACCAGACTATAAACTCCAAGAGGGCAAGGAATACTATTTTACCTACCTTCCCCAGCGCACAGCAGTGTACCTGCCTTTATGTAAGTATTCATCAGGGAGGGGTTACAGGAATTTTCTGTTTCTTTTTCCATAAAAATGTGATAAAACATACATAGTGCCCAGTGACAGTGTGAGGACTAAGCAAGACAATTTCTATGGTGTGACAATCGCAGAGCCTGGAAAATAGAGTGCTTAATAAATAGTAGTTTAAAAATGTAAAGAGGTGTAAGCCACTCTGGACCTGTGCTAAAGGCCAGGTTTTGAGTCTGGGTATCCTACTTGAGGGGGCTCTAAGCTAAATGCAGATGCTATTAATTAGTATGTGACCTAGAAAACCCAGTAAAGAGAAATATAAAAACGTAGGACTAGCAGACATAAGAACCTGTGTTACCATCACAGGAGGACACGGACAGAATAGATAAAATAAAAGTCACCAAGACAAAACTTGAACCCTCAGGTTCCATGTAGCCTCGGGCTAATCACTGCTGTCACACAGTAAGAGCTCAGAAGCATGAAAGTAATGGAAATGGAACCCATTGTTTTCACAAACTCCACCCAGCCCACAGCCCCACTGGTCTCTCCTAAGTCAGATTAACTCTCCTCTCCGGGTCTGTGCCAGGTTGTAGAGTTGAGGCCCCAAGAAACAGACAAAAACATAAGTAGGAATGAGCAACTTAATCAAATGGCATCTAGATGACTTTAAAATTGCACCTGGTTGCTGAAGAAATTCGAAATTCACACAAGAATTGAAAGACGCTGTCAAGCAAATTACATCAGTTGCCTAGATCCAGGTGTAGATGTCCAAGCACATCTGGGCCCTGCGCACTGGTATCAGAGCAACCATGGAAAACAGTGGAGTCAGGCTGGGATGGAGCCATGCTTTGTCACACAAGGGAGTGGCAGAGCAAGAGCAGCTTCTGTAGTGAGTTGTTCCCTTGGACAATGGTGTGCATGCACCCATCTTCTCCCTGCAGAGGACAAAAGTAGTGCTTAGACACAGTACTAGCACGGAGCAGGTGCCATGTGACACACATGAGCAAGCAGGACAAAGGGACACACACTGAGTCTGAAACAAGGGAAGGTATTTCCACCTAAAGTGATCAACTGAGCCCAAGAAACAATACTATTACCTCCAAGATGGTGAGTAACAGAAATGTGAATTTTCCATACAGAAACTAAGTTAACCAACGACAAAACTGTTCCATGGCCAGGTCAGTATGCTTTCTACCCTAGGAAAGATCAGAAATAAGTACAACAATTAATAAATAAGCCGGGTGTGGTGGCACACACCTTTAATCCCAGCACTCAGGAGGCTGAGGTAGGAGGAGCCTTGTGAGTTTGAGGCCCGCTTGGGCTACAACACAAGCGCAAGGCCGACCTGAGCTACCTAGTGCGACCCTGCCTCAAAAAACTAGGGCTGGGAGTTTGGCTCAGTGGCTTAAGTGCCTGTCTGGCAGGCGCAAGGTTGTGAGTTAGATCCCTGGTGCTGAAAAAAAAAAATTAATAAATAACTCACGCCTATTGTGTAAGTATCATTGTGCTAAGTTCAAGGCAATCCACATTTCTCTGTTTATGTTGTTTAAGATTATCTTGGCAGATTAAAATATCTAAAAATTTAGCCTTCTGATTTTAGATTTATGTTTTAAGTTGAAGAGTCTATAAGAATTTGGCTAAGTTTATAAACAAAATAGACTGTTGCTGTGAATTTGAAATTTCCTATACTTCTGAACTTAACTTATGAGGTGTATTAATCAGTTTTCCATTGCTATTATGAAATACCTGAGAAACTCAATTTAGAGAAATAAAGTTTATCATGGCTCACTGTTTCAGAGGTTTCAGTCACTGGTCTTTGGCCATTGTTTCTACACCTGGGTTGAGCCGGTACATCAAGATGAAAGCAAAGCTATTCACCTCATGGCAGCCAAGAAGCAAAAAGAGGGAAAGGGAGCAGGGATTCAATGTCTC
The DNA here is from genome assembly GCA_004363535.1 of Dasyprocta punctata. Classification (NCBI taxonomy): domain Eukaryota; kingdom Metazoa; phylum Chordata; class Mammalia; order Rodentia; family Dasyproctidae; genus Dasyprocta; species Dasyprocta punctata. Next base: position 31,252 of record RJWM01004200.1, on the reverse strand, counting down.
CTTCAAGAGCAAGTCCCTAGTGACCTACTTCCTGCAACACCTCCTAAGGTTTCCACCAACTCCCAACAGTGCTACCAGCTGGAAGCCAAGTCTTAAATACATAAGATTTTAAGCAACATTCCACATCCAATCTATAATACAAGGATTGCTTAAGCATTCGGAGATTTTACTTATTAGGACTTTAAGTTGGTACTTTAGTGCTTAAAAATAACATGAAATGTGTTAAGTACAGTTTTGAAGTTTAAAAATGTAAACATACTTAATGAACGAGGTGTGCAAGTGAGACTGTTTGTTTAATGTATGCAGCATCATATGGTGTACAAATGGGAGCTCAAGCATCATATTCTCAAGGGTAGTCAGGGCCCAATCAAGAGAGAAATCACATGGAAATGTCACAGGGAAAATATAATGAGTTACTACCTATTATAGGGGATTGGAGTAATAATAGATTGTCTAGTAAGAAGTAAAGAACAGTGTAAAGACGTAGGAATAGAAGCACTCCCACCTTGGGTGACATGGCAAGCACAGGAGGAGGTCTGCCCAGGACTGAGGTCCAGATTTTGCCAGAGACATCTTCACCATGGTTCACAGGATGGCAGAAAAATCAGTGTGGTAAAAGAACGTTCTGGAAATCCACCCATGGAACTTTCCAGAAATTCACTCTCAGAAATCCAGCAAGCCAGCTGTTTATGGGAGCATCTTACTAGAAGCATACTGCCGCAAAACATCCTGAGAGAGGACTGAGGAAGCCGCAGGCAGTCAGGTGCTGCTGACTCTTGTACCCTGTAGGAGCCAGGAGTGAGAGCTCTAGCCTTGGAGGAGACACTCACACCATGTCAGCTGGGAACTTGCAGAAGCCACATGTGCTGCAGGAGCCTTCCTACAAGAGCCCACTGGACCCAGAAAGAAAAGGCCCTTCATTCACAATGTCTCTCCAGCACCCACTTCTGACAAAGTGTATCATTATGCCAGCTGGTGAAGCAGTTTCTTACTGGACTCATTTAGAATGGATTCCCACAAAACAAGTGATGAGGGGCGGAGCGTGGAATGATCTAATTATTAATAGTCACAGCAAATTTAATCTGTTAACTTGAGTTAATCAACATTAATACACTGTATTTTATGCTGAAATTAATAAATTCAGAAATAGAATGATAAGACTTGATGTTTAATTTAAAAGCATAAAGAATATTGGGTTTTAAATTAAGAGTGATTAAAATAAACTAATATTCATTTAAACCCCAAGTAGCCATAAGGAAAACTGAGTTCCCTCTCTGCTCAAAGCTACCCTTGTATATTAAAAAGTTCGTTTTGACACTGAAGTTCCACTCACTATGAAGTATCCTGCAAGTAGACAGAGTGGGGAGGAAATGAAGTAGATATATAAAGAAAGAAACAGGACTAGAGAGATAAGGCAAAAAAAAAATTACTATAATAAGGGGAGACAGGAAAAGTTTTGAGCAGATGCATCAGTAAGCTACCAATGGTGTAAAAAATTTGACCATCAAGGAAGATTTTTGAACACTTCTGTGTTTTGAATTGGACCCCTTTTATTGTCCTTTAAACAACACAAGTTTTTAAAAAAACTAGAATTAATGAACTTCGCAGGCATTTTTGCAACAGAATTCACAAAAGACAGAAGTATCTTTATAGGAATTAAACTCCAGAATTTATCTAAATATTGCTTTAACCATTAAGCTTAATAATCCATGTGAAAAGGAAATGCCCCAGAGAATCCTTTTCCAAGGCAATGACATCATCAACATGTGCAGGGAAGATGGCTGGCCCCAGAGGGTGCTGCTACTGGTGCCGTGCGTGATCCAGGAAGTGGCATTTGGATCCTCATCATAGACCTAAGGACACAGCATAAGTGTAAAGGAGTGATTAAAAAGCTTCCTTACTTTTATCTATAAAACTCTGAGTTGGCTAATCCTTTGCATTCCTTTTCCTTCCCCATCAAGGTCAGAATCCAGGAAGGGGAAGACCCAAAAGTCCGCTGAATAAGACACAAAAAGTCAAATTGATGAGATGGGTGATCTGGGCCTAGTAATACTTTGTACCGATTTAAATAGACAACTGTCCACAGTCGTTGGAAGTGTTTGAGAGCCATGGGCTTCTCCTGGAAAAAAGTAAAACACAGCATAATTGATAGTTTTTGTAAACAGTCTCCAGTGACACCTGAGAAAGGAAAGGACTGGATCATGTGACTGTCATGCCACCAAATGCATAAATATTTTGAGGTTCCTTCCTAAGGAAACATGAAGCTGAAGAAATGAAGTCACCCTCAGACACTCCCTAACCTAAGGGTGGACCTGGCCTGCGGCTTTTTCTCGAGGGCAGGAACTGTCCCTTACTAACCACCAGTGGGCAATGTAGATTTAAAGGACAGGAAAGTGTGAGGATTTTTGATACTTAGGGCTGAAAATTTACTCTTCTGCTCGGTTTCCCACCCTAAATCACGTCCATTCTCAGTGTCTGATTTAGTGTTTCTGCAATGAGATTACACAGCCTAAAATTGCTCCAATCACAAGACTGCAACCTCCTTGCATTTCAACTGCCTTTCCTCATGAAATTTCCAAGGAGAAATTACAGTTCAAAGATTAAAGTCCCAAAGAATCACAAGCTGTGCTGAACATCAAAGGCTCATATCCCTCCATGGGTCCCTGCAAAACTAGCATCAGGGAGTGACATAGCGAACTAGTGCTTCCTGAGGACCACCAGCTCCCTAGAAAAGAGAGGACTTACTGCGTAAGCCCGTGCTTTGTAAGATCCATCCCTTCTTCCTGCTTTCCTTCTACCCAGGAGTCCCCGCTTGGGATTGCTTTTGTCTTGCCTGTCTATTATGATTGATTTAGATGTTAATTCATGACCCTCCACTAACCTCTCAGTTTCAAAGACTTCCCCCCTCCCCACCCCATGATAGTTAATTTTAATTGTCAATTTGGTTAGAGAGGCACCTTTCCATTTCAGTGGAACAAAGCACTAGTATTCCCTACATTTTTAGTCACAACTGGTACAGACAGTCAGGAAAGAGAACTTCTAGAACTGCTTCAGAAGGTGGCCAGACTAATGGTATAAATGGCATGGAAGTGAGGGGGAATATCTTGAGGGGGCTTAACAGTGGTGTGTCTTTTGTGGTACAAAATTTTAATAACTTAAACATTCCCCATACATTTTGATCACCCTTTGTAATAAGTGAAATGCGCCAGACGTAAGTGAAAGATAGGATAACAATTCTGTTTAAATGAAATATTTAGAATAGGAAAATTCATAGGAACAGAAAGTGGATTAGGGGTTAACTGACCTGAAAGGCAGGGAAGATGATAGGTTATTTGATAATAGTTAAAGCAATTCTTTCTAAAGCAAAGAAATATTTTCAGAAATAGATGGCAGTGATTATGTAATATTGTGAATGTAATAAATACTACTGATTTATGCACTAAAAAAATGGCTAGTGAAAAATTTTACATATATAATATTTTATCACCACCACTACAATGAAAGATTAGGTAAATGACAATTACATCTAAAAACTGTTTAATTTCCTAAACGTTTCTGGAAACAGCTCTGGGGAGTAATGATGATATACTGTAGTTTTCACCAAACACAAGAATGTGCATCTGGAGGGCATCTCTGTAAAAGATGATTGCAGAAGTACAACTGATCAAGTAAAATCCACACTTCCAACAAGTTTCCTAAACTTATAATCAGCCACCAAAATAGCCTTCACAAGTGTGGGAGGACAATTTATTCAAACAAAAGGAACTTAGAAAAATTCTTTGCCTTCGAAAATGTCTTTCAAAATACAAGTCTTGATTTGCTTACTTGCCTACAATTATTTTCTTTTTAATCTTAATGTCAGGATAGCTTACTAGCCATCAAATAAATCTCTGTCTGACAGAGCAACTTTATCATTATATATGCCAACGCAGGTCCACACTGTAGGTCCTGCAATATCAGAATCTCAAGGTTAAGTAGGGTGTTAGTCATTGCATTCTAAAAATAAAAACAATACTTCTTGAAATTCATCAAGTTTTTCATGCGGCTGAAGGTAATTTTCCCCAGATTTGAAAGGCTCTGTAGATTGATATTCTAATCACTGACCTTAAGCCCCATGGGTGATCTCTGGGCTAGATCTGTTGTTTAAACTATGCAACTGGCTGTAACCAAGATGATGCTTTTCCACGTGACCTATTAATATGTAGAACATAGTTGAAACTGTATCACTCGCAAGCTGCAGGATTAATAGGGGTACATCTGCCTGATACCCATGGGATTCTAGTTTTTACCTTGTGCCCAAGATCACTTAAAAAAGAAGCATAGCTGAGAATGGCTATTGAATCATTATTTTGGAGTCTATATTTTATAATATTTATTCAACACTTAATAAGGGAAAAAAGAAGTCCCTTCCCAGAAGTCATGTTTTTTACTTCAATTAAGAATTTTTTAAAACACTTCTTATGATTTTTTCTCCCTTCACTCTCTTTACAACCCCCACAACACACACACACTCACACACACACACACACACACACACACACACACTGACAAACTAAACTAATTAAGGAATTATTTTACATCCTACTTCTTTTAGAGAACTGAGTGCTTTTGTTTGACAGAGGCACCATTCAAAATGATATGTGACAGTCCCTATTCCATTTTAAGTTGCTAAAAATGGGGAGGGGACTTTAAGATAACAAGTATATCTGATGGAAAATCAGAGTTGATGTGCTGGATATAGGCACTAGGTGAACAGAATCTCTAATATCAATCATCCTGCAGCCTCGAAAGTTATTGCAGAGCTAGGAAGACCTTGGAGCGCATTTAGCATTTTAGATTAATTTCTCCGTTTTTAAAAAGAAGGATCCTGCCACCATTTGGACCTGCAATTTCTCTCACAGGCTCCTGTGTTAAAGGCTTGGTCCTCAGCTTGGTGCCATTTGAAGGTGGTAGAATCATTTAGAATTGGGAAGTTTTAAGTCATTGGGGATATAGTCTCAAAGGAGACTATAGAACATGGGCCTCCTTTCTTTCTGTTTCTGTCTCTGTCTCTGTCTCCACTCCTCTTTTTCTCTCCATCTCTCTTCCTTTCTCTCCCTCTCCCTCTCTCTATCTCTTTCTCTGTCTCTGTCTCTCTCCCTCTCTCATCTCTGTCTCTCTCTGTCTCTGTCTCTCTCCCTCCCTCTCTCATCTCTGTCTTTCTCTGTCTCTCTCTCTCTCATCTCTCTCTGTCTGTCTATCCATCTCTCTCTCTCTATCTTTCACTTCCAAACAACCATGAGGTGAATGGGCTTCTGCCAACACATGCTCCTGGTACCATGATGTTGTACCCTTTACCCCAGGTCCCAAAGCAATGGAGCCAACCAAACATGGAGTGAAACTTCTGAAATTCCTTGTTTGTCACAGCAATGGAAATGTGACTAAAACAGACAATGAGGACTGAATAAGTTACAGCTCTCCCAATTGCAGCCCCGACTGACCACCAGCTCTCTGTGAAGAGTCCCTGCCCTAGAGGGTGTGTCATTTTTTCCTGGACATCATCCATGTGCAGGCGGATGTTGCTTATGTGACACCATAAGGAAAGGATGATACAGTGAGGCAAAAGTGGAACAGCAGTGAGCCTGGCTCTCCCACTCGAAGGCAGATCCTTCTGTTAGAGGTATGCTAGGCCCTTGCGTATCTACCCAGTTGAATAAATTAATTCTGGCCTGGTGTACGGGGAACATAAGTTCCAGCCTTGAGTCTGACTCTATTTGCCTATGTCCCTCCGTATTTCATCTGCCCCAGTTTCCCCAAATTTGATACCCAAACCCATAACAGGCAAAAAAGAGACTAGACACCCTAACTAAACTTCACCAGGTAGGAAGCAAAGCATTTGCTGACAGTCAGGAGAAAAATAACTAAAATCCATCCTGTCACTTAATATGATGATGAGAAGACAGATTTCTTCTGGAGCAATGCAAAGGGAAGTCGTCTTACCCTGGGTACAACATCTCGCTGTCTTTTATCAATTTGCACTACAGAAAGCCTCACCAACACAGTTTTAATGGATAAGAAATTGTCAGTTTGCGCTTACAAATTTCACTGATTCCCTGAGCTCAAGAAAGAAGGAAAAGGGAAGGAGGCAGAAAAAGAGAAGGCTGATGAGGAGGAGGAGGAGGAGGAAGGGGGTAAGAAAGAAACTCTCTGTTTCTCTCTCTCTCTCTCTCTCTCTCTCTCTCTCTCTCTCTCTCTCTCTGTGTGTGTGTGTGTGTGTGTGTGTGTGTGTGTGTGTGTAAGAGAGAGGGAGAATTTATAAGACTTTTAAATCTCAAAGACTTTATCAAATGATTTTCCCTGACAGATGCTAACTGGAATGCTCAGCCAGTGCTGTCCCCACCCAGGCTACCCACCTGCCTTGCTAGTGAAATCTCTCCTGGAACAAGCTGTTGTAAGCTATGTGAGCCAGATAACTCCCTTGGATGGGGTATTTCACTTTGCATTGAATTCCAAGCTGTGGCACGATGCATTACAGTGACGTTCCACTGTGATCATTTTCATTTAGCCTTAAAAACATGAAGCAGTTGTGAATTCGCTACTTGATGACTCCCAGGAAAGGTCCCACTCGGGTGCAAGTACCTGTGCATCGACAGCTGATCCCAATGATTCTGCCAGCAGAGGAGACTGACCACATTAGTCTGCACTCATCTCACAGCAACACAATCACCTCCCATAGGATGCTTTGCCTCCAGTATTCACTGAAATTAATTTTAGACTCACTTAGTATTCTGTTGCCAAACACAAAGGAAATGCCAGGCAGAGAAGGGCATGTGGTTTACTTTCCACAAGGGAGAAACTCCGTTCCTACCATCTCCATACTGGCCAGTCTGTGATTGTAGGAGACATTTCTGTTCCTAACTGGAAATGCGAAGTTAGGAAAGTCTTTTCTTCCAGCGCTAATTAATGAAAGATGTTTAAGATGGAAGCACGCTGTGCAAATAGAAACTGTATTGCCTTAAAACGCAAATTCAGGTTTGGATGCCAGCTTTCATTCATGCAGTAACTACAATCCATTTAGAGGCTATTTTTCAGACACTGTTTTAGGAGATCTGTCATTTCCCAGCTCTATAACCTGGACATATTATTCAATCCTTCCACACTTCAGTGATGCCAACCCCTCCTGCAATGCCAAGCTCTACGTGGAAGCCCACCTCAGAACTCCCAGTGACATCCTTCTTGCAGTGCTGTGTGTTCTTATGCCATTGTCCCTTGTCTGAAAAATAAATGTAGGCCCAGGCCAGTTCTCTAGGGCAATTTCTGCTGCTGAATCTCCATTGCACACTCCTGCCTCGCACACCCGTACCCCAGGGTGAAAGACGGTACACTAAGATGAAAACCAGGGTGAACTCCCCACATGTATAGAGTGCAGGTTAATAGTTCCACTTTGAAAAGTTAGCTAGGCAGCTGGGCTGGAGAATTTAGCAGTAAACCAACCTATGCATATGTAAAACTCAAACGTCTGGACCTTTAGTCTCTCCAGTACTGGGGACACTTACTACCAGTAAGACCCCATACAAGTCACTTTCTATCCACAGAAATTTTGGGGGCTTGTTGATATCATCATTTTTATTATCCTTCTCAAACTTTCTGGTCAGACAAAAACATAATTCAAAGATTCTACCTTTTGGCGTTCCAAGATGCCCTGTCTGGGTGATCAGCCTGCCTAGAGGAGGTATGAAATTCCACCTTCTGCTTGGCCCCCTCAAACAGGGAAAGGTGGTGTGCCCAGCAGATATATCCAGAAATCTAAGTATGAGTGGGAGTCCCTGCAAGCTTACACCATGAGCCCTATCAGACGAGCAGAGCCAGAGCTCCTCATTCTTCTTTTTTAACAAATGGCAACAAGGTTGGAGACTGGACGTGACAAAGAAAGCCACAGGCCCCATCACCTGATGACAGCGCCCGGGGAGTCAGTGCTCTGGCCCTCGGGGTGGGGGGACGCACTGTATTTCACATCCTGGAATGACACTGATAGAAGAGTTGCAAGCCCCACTCTGGCTTTGACAATGGCTGTTGAGGCTACATGATTGGCCAACTGCCGGACCAGGTATGCCCTCAGGCAGTACTAATGACTAAGTACTGGGGGAAAGAGCATTTCTGGTTCTGATCCCTGTGATAGTAGAACACACCAAATCCATTTCTCCAGGAAGATGGTACCAGGAGCATTGGCAGTAGGAAGAGAAAAATCTAGTCTCTCCCAACTGGCTAATAGACACTCCATTTTCTATGCTGTGTGCGAGTGACAGCATTTCCTCAGTGTCACTGAGTGTTTATTTGAATCTGTATAAGCAAAAGACTGTTCTTGGGAGAATGAACTCAAGACCTGGTGCTCAGCTGTTACTACTAGGAACCAGGAAGAACCTCGTGGGGAGCCAAGGATGGGTGCAGCATAGCAAGATGCCAGATTCTGTTATGCTGTGAAGATTTGGGTACCAGGCAGCCCACATCTTTTAAAATGATAGTGTGCATAACAAAACAACTCTTACAACTTACTGAGACTTAGTGTCTAGGTCCCTTTTTTTTTTTTTTAACTATGTTAGAAACAAGTTTGTTACCTTGAAAATTAAAACTGACATAAAATATATTAGATTGATAGACAAGGTGAGAAGCAAGTAAAATTTTCAGGTGGGAGATGCGGTACTCTATTGAACCCACTTCCATATAATAGCTTCTATTTTCTGAGCCAGCAGTCATTTCCTAGCAATGATCCTGGAAGAGACTAGAGTCAACCCCCATTTCACACACTGCATGCCCTCGCCTAAGCAAGGTAGCATTTCACACGTCTTCACTCTGCCCCCAATGCCCAGCTCAGGGACTCTGCCCAAGTCCACAACCACACAGCCAATGGGCCCTGGCATACTGTGTACCTGGTGACCGCACTCTGCCATGGCTGATTTTCCAGAGATGGGCATCTCTCTCAAGAGCAGTCCCAACTAGGAGACCAGTGACCTGACAAGGTTTATGTGGCCAGGCTCCAGATGTTCAGCTGAGGTCAGCCAGTGAGATGCCTCTGCACGCACTGCACCAGGGCAGCTGAGAGTAGTGGTGGTTACCTGGGGCCACAGGAGACCAAATGGCACACACTCAGGGAGACTCCAGCTGGCTGTGCATGTACCGAGGTAATAAGGGGCAGAAATGGGAGCAAATCCAGGAAGGTGATGATGGAAAGAGAGGCTGGAACAGGAGGATAAAGCAAGAAATGGTGCCAGAAGAGAGAGAGGAAGGAAGGGAGTCCTGAGCTATCCCCATTCCTGCTGTCCCTCGCATGCACACTCTTCTGGAAGCTCCCTGTTCTTGCAGCTCACACACAGGTGCTGCATTTCAAAATGCCACCTCTGGTCTCTGTCGGTGGTGTGGCAGGCGGGCCCTGCAGAGGTCGGCCTCTCAGTTCCCAGCTAGGCGGGGAGGTCTACCCTCTCACACTACCCGATTTTATTGTCTGTTCTTCACAGGCAGAAACTGCTTATGCTTGCACACTCTTGACATTAAATATATAGTACAGGCTTCCAGGTCAGCTGGTGGAAAGTGGTGGCCTTTCCCCCAGAAACTGATTGTTTGATCACAGACTTATTAGAGTTGGAAAATATCACTTTGGAAATGATTCTTTACTGCAGTCTCAATAACAATCTCATTTTTCTTCCTGAGGGACACATTTTAAGGAGCCAGATGCTGTGGATGCTGTGAAAGAACTCTGTTTTCTCTCCCCTCCCTTTGGAGAAGCCTGACTTTCTTTTCATCCAGCAAAATGTTTATGCACATTCATTTAACACCAACCCAGCTTCCTTCACTTGCCCTCAGGCCATGAGGTGATGGAAGCAGAAGAGATATTCTTTCTCATAAATCAGGGGCCTAAATTTTAGAGCGATATGGGGACTTGAGGAAAATCACACAGCACTAAACAAGTAGTAGCACTGACAGTGACACCTTCTAATGCATATCCAGCATTCTACACAATACCACAGAAGATGGCTCTAATTTTATTTTCTATGAATTGTATTCATTCAATTAAAGTTCTTAAATTTTGAGGACTCTGACTTTGGATAAGGTATCTTTACAACAGATGTGGATGTTGAAAAAAAGATATGAAATTCTATGCATCTCTAGAGGCCAAACAGAACTCAAATCTATGGTCCTTCAATGTCAACATAATAAAAGCAGGTAAGCATTTGTAGTGCAAATTACAGTAGTCCTTCAACTATTCGTATATTCATTTCTTTAACGTAAACTTATTGAATGCCTTCTAAATGCCATATTTTATTATATGGGCTAAAACCAAATATATGAACTGAAACAAAGTCTATCTTCATGGAATCATATGTTTTGGGGGAGATGGACCATTAAAAGGAAATACATAAAGTCAGGTATTGAGGAGCACAGCGAAGGCAAAAAGCATGGGAATAAAATAGAAAGCGAGAGGGAGCACACAGGTGGTCAGGCTGATAAAAATCTGAAATACTTTGTAGACATTTTTGTTTTGGGATTGTGTTTCAATACAGTAAAGTTGAACTATGTGAAGTCCCAGAATTTGTCTGAATATTACTTTAAAAAGTAAACTTAGTAATCTGTTCGATCAGGCAAAGATTGAGGTGATGTTGAAGTAGAAACCTGGGTGAACTAAGGAAGAAAAACTGTGGAGCAGATGGCTTTGGACAGGAAGAAGTTCCACTGCAGAAGCCCTGGGGGTGGGGAAGGGATTTGTAGGTTGTTAAGACCAAGTAGGAGGTGAGCAAGAATGGGCTGCAGATTGGGGAGAATGAATGTAAGGAAATCTGGAAGGAGAGGTATCCAGGAAGGGTGTTACCAATCATCAAAAGGACCCTGGATAGTCTTCTAAGTTTGATAGGAAGAGACCATGACATTTTTTTATTTATAATTTAGGAGGGTCACACTTGAGGTGTATCTGGAGAAATGATTGTTGGCTGCAAGCATGAGTATAAAGGAGTGAGTGAGAAAGGCATCGCAGTGGTCTAGGCATGAGAGGGTAACGTGAATGGCTCCCATTACCATACAAATTCTTACTATTTCATTTCATCCCCCACCTTCTCCTGCCTTAATTTTCTGCTCCTCTTTGAGGCAAGTCCCTTCCAACGAGCTGCCTAGATTCACTGTCTACAATTCCCTTGCTTACACGCCTTCTTGGATTTTTAACACTCATGAATTTGTGACCACCACTCCTCCAAGATGCCTCCTGTGAAGTTTGGTAATGGCATTCACATTACTAAATTCAATGATTGACTCTTGGTCCTTATCTTACCTGGCAACACTGAGGGCCACCGTGTGAGACTGTGTACAACCTGAAAAGGAACTTTGAGGTGGTGGGGAGGTCTAGTCCACAACACACTTGCTCAGTTGTAGGACTGAAGGAACTCATCTCCCCAAACAGGGTGCCTTTTAGGACTTTATGCAATGCACTATCTTGACTAGCAGCAGTGATCACATTAACAACTTTTCACACAGATAATCGTTCCTTCCTCCCATTTTTCCTGCTGCCAAGACCCCATATCCCTAGTTGCTTCCTCCCAGTGGTATTCCCTGGTTTCTTGTCTTCTCTTGGTGGACTAATCAATGTAGGAATGCCACAGCCCTTTGGGTTCTTGTTTCTCATACACCCATGCTTATGTCCTGCCATCCAGTGCCTTCCCTTTGATGCTATCTTTACATTCATGACTTCTAAATTTCTATATTCTGCCCAGATTCATATTTCTGCCACTCTCTCTTAAATGTGCTGGTCCTTTAGCATCTTCACCTTGTGTCATTTCTCTGGTAGAAACACTTTCTCTAAAATACATATGTGACTACATCCCTTGCCTTCTTCAAGATTTGTTTTAGATATCCCCTTTTAAAACCACTACCACCCTACCTACTTCTCTATTACTTATTATCCATTCTTTTTACCCAGCCTTACTCTCTTCTTTGGCGCTATCATCCTCAAACACTTACTTCCTGTTTAATTTTGTAATCTGTCTCCCCTCACTACAATTGAAGTTCCTTGAATGAAGAATTCTGTCCATTCCCCAATGAAGAATTGAGAATATATTTTGGCACATAGTAATTGTTTAAAAATATTTATTGAATGGATGAAAGACTGAGAATATCTTGCTAAATGCTGTATAACTTTTACCACAAATGTGTCCAAATATGCAATGCCAAGCAGTCATATAAAACAGTTACATAAGAATATTTAATGACTTGGAAAGCTATTTACAATCTAGTGCTAAAGTTTTTACAATCAACTTTCAGAAAAATAAGTACAACATTATATAATTTTTATTTAAACAATGTGTACATGTGCATTAAAAGAATGAAAGAAAATATTTATTTAAAATATTTCTTGGAGCCAGGAATATAGCTCAGCAGCACAGCACCTACCTGGCAAGCGCGAGGTCATGAGCTTAATCCCTAGTACCAAAAATAAATAAACAAAATATTTCTTAAGTGTATAGTATGCATTAGACACTGTGTCACTTAAGTGTCCCTGGTCTGGGATTATAACTTATTTGTATTTTTACTTCTTGCTTTTGTATTTTCTGTAATTCTGTATAAATTAATTCTGTCTATTAACTTAATAATAAAAAATAATGAAACCGAATGCACTTATTTTCTTATGTCCTTTTGAGTGATGTGTCTTTGAACACATCATATGTTCTTTAAACATACGAATAGCCTTTTCTGACAGTGATCTACTGTAATATGAGTGGAAAAGGCTACAATGGAGTCCCCTATTAAATTCCACTAAATAAAGAGAATCTCAAATTTCATCGCCTATTCAGACAGTAGCAGAGACAGCTACGACATCAGCAACCAACATTCCTCCAGCAATCAAGGAGATCCCCTAGGCAATTCATAAACCACTAGAACAAGAGCAGCGTTTTACCACTGCCCACCCATCCCTAGTCTCTTGGCAGCTTAATTGCTTGTTAGTTAGACACTTAGGAAAGCCTTGAGCATGAGAAAGATAATACACAGTAAATTTCAGTATAATTTCCTTGTATTCATTAAATCACTGCCAATTTGAACACAATTTCCTCTGTAGCAAGGCGCAATATCATTTCTAAGAACAGTAAATTCTATGTCCAGGTTTGGAGAGCAAACTTCAGTAGGAGTTGATTCCCTGGTGGTATTTCTCTAACATGCTATTTGAAGATTCCTCTCTTTCAATTTTTTAAAACTTCCAGCTGCAGATGCTGTCGTAGGCTGTGAAATTCTGTTAGAGTGGGACAGATGTTTCCCGATGCCGACTTTTTTTTCACTGTCACTTTGTGCTTTGTTCTACCAGTCAGATAATGAAATGCTTAATTAGCTCTTTTCTTTGCCACAAGATCATTTTATAAAATAGTAAATTAAGAGCTTTGAAAATGAGACATCTCATTTGGCGCTCAGGTATCTAAGACCAGGTGTGTCCCCTAGATGCTTTTGTCTAATTAAAATACTCACGCAAGTTCCCTTCTTGTTAGACACCAGACAGGCAGCTTCTGCATAGGCATCAGTTGCTGGGGATGGTGGTCAAACCAACTCTGGACCTGAGCAGCCTGAGGATACTTTGTTTCATTTATAAATAACCACCAGAGGAAAGCAGCAAGGGTGGTCCTGGTAGCTGAGAAAACACTTCCAGTGCAGCTCATTCTAGGCTACTCACAAGCAGTGTTTCTCAGATGACATCAATGGCAAAGTCGTCCCTCATCCATGAAACTGGATTGAACAACCCAACAGAAAAATCAACAGCTCTTTTCCTGAGGATTCTTCTGCCCCAACTGCCATTGTCATTGTCTGGAATCTAGGCCCTCAATGCCTCTAATTTAACCAGTTCTTTTTCTCCTCTCTACCCCACACACCTCGTCACTCCATGTCACCAACCTTTGAACTTCACTCATTACAGAGCTGATGTGTTCACACAGCTGCCGATTGAATACATTTGCTTTCCCATTTAGCCTCTCTGGCCTTGAGAGTGAGCAACGGTATTTTTTGAACAAGTGATTATTCTCACTGCAAATTCCAGTGTGGGATTTCCAGTGTGAGTTTTGTTTCTTTCTCCTCTACCCCTTGGCTGGCAGATATATTTTCAGGGAAAAACTGGCAGGCAAATCAGTTGACATATCGCCAGAGGTGACCAGTTGAAACCTAAGACCTCAGGACGTTGATGCAGCTACTATTTTTGGCTAGAGGAGGTGTTCTTTCTGCTATCAAATAATGGTATTTTGGTAGAGTTAGTAGCTCCACAGGAAGCAGGCGCGTAAAGCTGATCACTGTGAAGCCGAGCTGGGATGAAGGCACACGCGGTGACCAGCTGATTACAGTAATGCATCAGCATGCTCCATAATGTATCAAGGTCAAGGAGGTCTTCATCTCAGTGGTGCAAGACAGGAAACTCAAAATATTATGCATGCCGGCAACAAGTGCCATGATTGATCTTTTGTTATGGAATTAATTTGTCAAGAGTTGCAGCTTCAGGATTGCTGCCATGAATTATATCTCCAGTTCAGCTGGCAGACAGGGTGCCAGAGAAAAGAGCTAAGCTATCTTTGGCTATTTGCCTTAGTCAGAGCTTTGTTAAGCACTGCTGCCAGGGTTAAAGAGGAGGAGGATGTGAGCGGTGGAACCAGACGTCATTTTAAATGCTGTGCACAAAAGACCACCTCCATCTGCCCTGTCTGTAGTGAGAGCCAGGCCACATGTGGATGATACAGTTGGGTTGAGTTTCTTAATTTCTGAGTCCCAGCCTCAGAAGCGGATTCAGTACACTTACTTTGAGACCAGAGATCTGCATTTTAACGAGTGTCACCAGGTATCAGTCAGCTGTCTCACTGCAAGACAGGGCTTGAGAAGTCTTTGGGGTTAAGAATGACTTCCTGGGGAAAGAATTTACAAGTCATAATGTTGACTGGGGTGGGGGAGTTTCAAGGTATCAGGCCAGGGCAATTGGCATCCTAGAAGGGGCACCTACGCAACAGTACCCAAACGGACTGCAGAGTAGGAAGACAAGTGAGAGGAGTGAGAAAGATGTTTTTAACAAAGGACTACTGCATGTCCCCTGGTATAGACACCCATCAGAGCTGCCGTCCTGACTCCTGAGGCAAAGGGATATGTTCCCATGCCCCAAACAGTCAGCTTTCCTTTTGCATATGTCACACTTGCTATGGTATCCTTTGGAATGTCCTCTAGAAATCTCACATGCTCAGAGCTGGGGTTTTTGGAAGACATTGGATCCTGGGGGTGCTATACTCATCAAAGTATCGATCCACTGATAAATTCATAGCTAATGTGTTGTTAGTGGGGGAGGCCTGGTTACAAAAGGTGGCCACTGGGCGCTTGCCTGTGGAGGGTGTATCTCCCTCTCCAGCTCTACCCTTCTCTCTCTCCTTCTGGCCACCTCAGGGTGAGCTATGTTCTTCCACCAGTCCCTTCCCCACGCCGTTTCTGCCTTGGAGCCAGCTAAACATAGATTAAACCATCCAAAAACCATTAGCCAAAATAAACCTTTCTCCCTTTCCATTGTGGATATTAGGTGTTTTGTCCCAGCAATGGGACAGTGACTGATACGACTTCTGAAAGAAATTTAGTTTTGTCATCTTTCTCTCCTGTCACTATTCCTGCTGCTTCTACATGCCCAAGTGTTGGTTCTAGGGAGACTTATTTTCATTTGAGAGTCATAGAATAAATGTTCAAATGACTTATGAAACATGCTGTTCATTACTTTTGCAAAAAGAGGTGTTCAAAGTGTTTTTTTCAGAGAACTGTGGTTTGTTGTTTGCCTTAAAAAAAAAAAAAACCCTCTCAAGTGATTGAGTGACAATTTTAATCCTTTCAGGAAGGACATATAGAAATGTGGGATCATTGGTCCTCAGAAAAACAAGACCCTGTATTTGATCACCCAAAACCATCCAAAGCATGCATACCTTCCACAACAACCGCTCCAAAAAATACTACCACTATCAATGCCTAAAATATAGGTAGCAATAATATGTTTCACATTTCGTAATTATTTAGTCCTCTTAACAACCATATGAGGTAGGCACTGCTTTTTATTTCCATTTTACAGGTGGGGAAACTGAGGCACAAAAAGCACGGATTGTAAGAAGCAGATGTGGGGTTTCAACATAGGCAGTCCCCAACCTGGGCACACTTAATAATTATGCCATCCTGCCTTTACTGCAGGGCCTGCTTGAATACATTTCTTATCAACATGGAATACTGCTAGTGAGCTACTGCTAAGTAGTTTCAGAAATAACCCACTGCAGTCACGTCAGTTCTGTCATTAGACATGTCTCCCAATGACCGACAGTCATCTTCCCTAATATGTCCTCCTGATAAGACCTCTGGCGTAAAAAGTGCATTCTGTTGCCAAAATTTTTTTTTCTGGGATATCTAATTTGTCCCCCAAGACTTAATACATATTCCATTTCCTGTATAAAATTCATGTGGCTAAAAGCTGGTGCATTTTTTTTTCTGTTGATGCCAGGAGTTCTGTTGGTCATACTCTGGATGTACAGAGTTATGACTGCATGTACTTGCCAATGTAAATTTCTTTCAATCGTAAGATTTTATGTATTTCTATATTAAATGTCTATGAAGATGGAGCCTGTTCCCATCGACTCACTGAGCGCTCTTTGGATACGCACACACACACTGCTATCTCAAATGCTGTTCATTTGCTCTGGTTCCGTGTTGTCCAAAAGTTTAGTGAAACATGAAGAATTCAAGGCTCTGAGAGATCACGCCACTCACATTCTTAGTAAGAAGAGTCTGAGCCCAGTTCTACCTGATCTAAAAACACAGGTAAATTTCATGGCATGCTCCGGCCGGAAGTTCTGCTCTTCACAGCACCCGTGTCTGGCTCCTCTGCTACCCAGCCCTGTTTGTCCCCGCTGGTGACGGTGGAAGATTTCCTTCTTCCTGCCCCTCACTCTTCCTCCTTCTCCTTGACTTGAATTGTAAGGAAAGATGTTGTCCTGATATATTGCTGGATCATAATGTAACTTCTGGGTGGATACTGACTCTTCTTAGCCACCTCAAATCTATTATCTATGATTACAGTTTAAAAAAAACTTAATTAAAATCATCATGAAACTATTTCATTGCTGTGCTAATATTCAGAAAAAGTTATTTCAGTGACCAATGTGAACTAGAAGGTTTTTAAGCTCTGTTATGGGTCTAGCATTGTTTTCTCAAAGCAGCATGATGGCTAGGAAGGTATTTGCAAGTGATTCAAACAAGACAGAAATATGCGACTGTCAAGGAGTGTGACAGCCTGCACTGAGGGGAACTGATACAGTGACAGTGGAGATCACCTCCAAGATCACTTTGAGTCTTGAAACTAAGGATGGGGTAGAGAAGAGAAAATAGAAATGGAACACTCACTGCAGGATCTTGAAATAATTTCCAGTCCTCTCTAATATTTTTCTCTCCCTTTCTCCCTCACTAACATCTGCAGATATAGGATGCAGGACATTTTTACCCTTGTTTCAGAAGAGCTGGTTTCCATTTTCATCATAAATCATTTTCTTCACATGCTTTCTTTCCTAATCAATCAAGTATGATTGGAAACACCTATGATCTCACAACCATGCTAACGACTTTTGAAAGATGTGCAGAAAAATAACTACAACACCTTCTGTAGAATTTTTAGTTTATTCATAAGACAATATACAAAAGGCAAATAGTTCTCCTTCTTATATTTGATAATGTCACCCGAGCCTAATCCCTCATTTCAGATGCACAAGTTATACAAACAAGGGCATTCATTCATGTTCCTAAAGACATTCAGTGAAGATCTGTGTGTGTATAGGATTATGGGGGAATCCTGGAGAATGATCAGATACGCTCCCTGTCCTCTTGGGTTTACATGCTACTGGGAGAGACAGAAAAAAGACAGATGATCATGAATGACCACAAGATGAGTTAGACCTGGAAGGAGTAGGATTTTACTGTACAAAGAGTGAAAAGGAAATGGAAAGATGGACCATTTTACTCAGCAGCAGGACAGGAAAAGGCACGCCTCACAGGAAAGGCACAGCTTTTTCATTTAGAGGAAGATACAGACTTAGAAATTCAGTCTGGTTAGTAGGCCCACCCTGTGGATAGGCAATTAAGGTGGTTGCTAGGGTCCTATATTTGGGAGAAGTTAGAGCAACACAATGTATCTCACTAAAAGAGACCCCTAAAGATATTGTTACTTTTTATGACTTAGATTTTATCTATGCATGCATTGTTTTATGATGGTACTTTACACACATACCAACCTTCATCGAGTCCTGCCACCTCCAATAGCTCATCTCTAATATCTATAGGACCCAGAGGAAGACACAACATATGTGAATATTTATAACTTATAAATCAATCTAATAAAATATCAAGATTGTTCTAATTCCCTACCTTGAAAAATATGCTTTCATAACTACTGGGAAAACTGGTTTTGAATGTAAGAGTTCTTAAAATCCTCCAAGTTCCATGTTGGAATATGGTCTTTTGGGTAAATCTTCAAATCCCACTGCCCACACTTCATATTCCTGATTCCTTGATACGCAGTGGGACATTCAAATATATCTGGACACTCCTGTCCAGCTGCTGGACTCCGGTACCCAGTGGCTACCCCTGGGGCCTGGGGAGATGGTCATTTAAAATATGGCCCACACTTACGAAGACAGAGTCAGGAAAGAGTTCGGCGTAAGCTGTATAACAGGCTTTGAGCTGTGGGTCATCGGTACCCAGAATGTGGCCTAGAAGGTGGGGCTGTGCACAAGAAGTAGGTTCTTGGATCCGTGTTCCTGTCCCCTGTCATCCTTATCTCAGCAAAGAGGGGAGTAGACAAACAAGGGCCAGAGTTCCACCTCCTAAAGTTCAGGATACAGAGCAGTGATATCTCTCAACCAGGTCTGAGGATGATCATTCTCCCACTGACCTTGTATTGGTTAAGTCTTTTTTCTCTCCCGAGGAGAACCCTGATAGAACTACAGACTCTTCATGCTGCTTGCTCCCAAAGTTTCTAATCAGAATGCACCTTTGTTTAACTGTTACTTTAATCACCCCTATGGGTTTATCTCTTGCAAATGTCTTCCCTTCCCCGGCACACGCCCACGCACACGAACAACACAGTCACAAATCAGTTTATGTTGGTGAGTGCTTTGGCTTGTGTCTAGATGTCCCCCTAAAGTCTCAGGGAGTCATAGGTGGGACTTTTACAGAGGCAGCTGGATCTAGAAATGTGTGATGCTGGGATTACGGGTGTGTGATTACTGAATTAGTCCACTGATAGCTTTGGTACCCAACCTAAACCAAGTAGCCTACGTAGAATATAAAAGAGGTAAAAAGAAGCTCCTGGTGTTGCTTGTTATGTTGCTTCCTTTTGCTGTCTCCTGTCTGCCATGAACTGTTTCTCCTCTGTAGTGCCCCTCTGCCATGCCACCTGCCTTGGAGTCAGCTGATTATGGACTGAAACCTCTACCAACAGTGAGCCAAAATAAACCTTTCCTCCTTTAACTTCAGGTATTGAGTATTTTGTCTTAGCAATGAGAAAAGCAATAATTACTTTTATTGCAGTGAGGAAGGGAAGAATGCGTAGGACATTCACCTCTCTTACATGCTAAACATTATGGACAATTAATAACCAAAGATTAAACTGTTTCCAAGTACAGGAACTCATGCTATGTAAGTGCTCCCACTCAGCCATACTCCCAGCTCCAGGAATAAGTTGTGGGTTTTTGTTTATCTGTTTGTTTGCGTGTTTTGCCTTTGAGGCTAGAAAAGGTTCCAGCTGCAAGGAAATGTGAACCAGCATCTAGCCGAGGAGAAAAGAGCAGCAGTGAGAATGTTGGGCCATGAGCACCACCCCAGGAGGACCAGGGTCTGTGGGGTACGGACCAGAGCTGGGAGGGCACCAGGACTCTTGCCCCATGAGCCTTCAACATCAGGGAAATCTCCGTGGGATGAAAGGAGAGCATGCAGTAGGGTAGCAGAGGAGGAGAGCCTGTGATCACGGGCCTGATTCCCCTTCCTCCAAGCTCTTTGGCAGTAAATACAGAACCCAGTTCTTCAAGTTCTAGCAGCGAGTAATAGCTACTCTCTGGAACTGCAAACACCTGGACTTTTACTCCCAAAGTGAGACCCTGGGTTTACTGTTCAATTCTTAATCTTCATCTCATCTAGCCATCCAGTAACATTTGACATCGATAATAATTCTCTGGTCCTTTCTTTACTTAACTTTCAGGACTTCACCATCTCTGGGTTTGCCTCCTATTATAATAGCTTTCTGAGTTTAATGCCTTTCTCTCTGTTCTCCTCTATCTTCACAGCCTATAACCAGTGGAGCGCTCCATGCTCAATCCCCAGACTTCTTTCTTATCTTAACTCCGTGTTATCTCCTCAGCTCTTGACCTAAAAGATTGCCTCAATAAAATGATTCCTACTTTTGCTTTTCTGTGTTGGACCTCTCCTCTCAACTGCAAGCTTTTATGTCCGTTGCTTACTAAAGAGTTTATCTGAAAGTACGTTGTTAAACTACCACTGATATTGGCAACCCACTATCATACCTGAGTACTCTAATCACAAGGTTCTCAATAACTGATAGAAAATTTGATCATAATTGAGAAAAGGTCGATGAAACAGCACAATGGAGAACCTAGGAATAGCAAGAATACTTTATTCCAAAACTCTGCAGTGCGTAATCTTGTCTGGTATGCATGAAACTCAGGAAAATCGGTGATGTTCTGGGTCATACAGAGATTCTAAGTTAATTTCAAAAGGTTAATATCAACCATAACTCCTTCTCAGGTAGCAATGCACATATTAATTACAGTTATTTTTTAAAGCTAGAAAACCTAAATGTTTAGAATTTAAAATCATCGCTTGTCCATCTCTCCCTCCCTCCCTCTCTTCCTCCCTGCTTTCCTTCCATTTTTTCTTTCATTTCTTTCTTTTTCTTCTTTCTGTTTTTTCTTTTTTCTCCCTTACTTCCTCCCCCCCCTTTTTTTTGAGGTAAGGTAAATCATTAACCAGGGATGCCAGGCAGGCTTGGTTCAGTGGCTGAACCCCTCGTTGTCTTAAAGTATAATGCTGACCTCAGCCCGGTCTCCACACCACAGCACACAGACACTTGAATAAAACTGTTATAATAGAATTTCAAATCATATTTCAAACAACTCCTGCTCCCACACATACCAAAGTATTACAATGGAAATTAGGAATTATTTACAACTGAGCAATAATTAAAGCAGCATTACTCAAAATATGTGGTAAATAACCAGTGCATTACTTAGACACGAATCAATAGCCCTAAGTGCTTACTTTAGAAAATGAGAACAGCTGAAATTTAACAAATTAATATTCAACAACATAGTTACAAAGAGATAACAGTATATACCTTGAAAAGCATGGAGAAGAATATAATAGAAGAGCAGAAATTAATGAAATGGAGGAACTTTCTACAAATATTGACAAATCAAATATTGACAAATCAAATTTGGACAAATCAAATATTGATTCTTTAAAATGATAAGCTTCTTCAAAATAGGAAAAACCTTGGCAAATGTAGTTACAGAATAAGTCACAAGTGAATAATATTAAGAAGGCAAAGTGTGGTACGCCTACACATGGATCAGCAATGAAGTATTAAAGCAGAAATCTCTGGCAGACTTTATGTCAAAAAATCTGAAAACTGCAGTAAGTTAAAAAATTTCTAGACCACTTTAATTCACTAAAGTTAATTCAAAATTAATAAGATAATAAAGTCAAATGAGATTTTTTTCATTTTTTTTGGTTTTACTGGCATATCAAATACTCAACAGACAAGTTATTCAAATCTTATACAAATTACTAGGGTTGAGGGAAAAAAATGTACATTTTCTGTTTATTGAAGCTGGCATAATTTGAATGCCAAAATCTAACCATTGATAGCATAAAAGAAAAGACAATTCAATATGTCTTATGAATATAAGTGTAAAAATATTGCATTATAACCAATGAATTCCAGACAATTAGATAAAATTTTCATGACTGAGTTGCACTTAATAAAAAAATTCAACATGAGCTTAATATAGAAAAAGTAATAAATGTAATTCACTACATTAGCATATAAAAAAGAGTGAAACAGTTTATATGATCATTTCAATGGCTAGAGAAAGAGTATTTGATGATTTTCAACAAAGCAAAAAATAAAATTATCATTATCTAACAATTATGTACATAGAAAATTAAAACAGTCTATTATTAAAGTGATTAGAATTTCTACACATTAGTGAAAAATAGTTCAAAATATATTTTACATATATTTATGTCAAGAAATACATACACTAGCTAGCAATAAATTTTAAAATGTATTTCAAAGTCTTTAAGGATAAAATTATAAACTCTTACTGGAAGATCATAAAATATACAAAATGAATATAGAACTGTACCATATTCAAGGATGGAAAACACAGTACCATAAAATTATCCATTTTCTATGAAGTGAAAATGTAGAAAATTTTCCTATCAAACAATTTTAAAAAGTATGATGCCATAGTCATTACTAGCTTTGTACTGAGTCAGGGGCAGATAACCCAGTAGAATGGCAAGAAACTATATAAATAAATTTCTTTCAAATGGAAGCCTGACCATATATATAAAATTAGCATTGCAAATTGGTGGAGCAATGATGGATTATTATTAAAAGGCACTGGGATAATTGATTATTTGGGGAATAAGAAAGGAAGTTGGATGCTTAACTCATGCCAGACACAAAAATCAATTCCAGAAAGCTTAAATATTTACATTTGAACAGAAAATTACAGAACTGTTAATATAGAAAGAAGAACTCCTTTATGACTTTTGCTAGTAAGGGTTTCTTAAATAAGACATAAAAATTCAGTTTGCAAACTAAAACACAATTTGATTACATGGAAAAAAATTTTAAATTATCATTCAAGAAAAGATAATGAATAGCATTAAATAAAAATCTAGAAACTGGCAAAAAGATACTTGCCGTATAGACAGATAGACATAGATATAAACATAGATATAGATATAGATATAGATATAGATATAGATATAGATATCTCCAACAATGAGTTAGTACCACAAATAAACAGTAGGAAAATATTGTATTGGTATCCCTCCCATAATTATGGGAGGAATGAGAATTTTCAAACGCAACTGAGAGGACTTCCTTTTTAGAAAATTGGCATTTGGTAAATTTGAAGACAACCATTTCCTATGACCCAGTATTGCTGCTCTTTGATACAACCAAAATAAATTTTGCACACATGTGTGAGGAAATAATTTACATGAATCTTCATAATAGCAAAATCTAGAAATAACCCATTTTCTATCAACAGTAGAATGAATACACTGTGACATATTCAAAATATGGAATAATGTAACAGTGAAAATGACTGAACAACAGTAATATACTTAACATGGATGACATTCAAAAATAATTTTAAACCAAAATGTCATACATATGCTATATGGCTGCATGTATACAAAGTACAAAAATAGAAAATTAAAAATTGTGTATTTTCAAAAATATATAGATATCTAAGAAAATTATACAAGAAGCACAGGAAACAGCTAATATAAAATCAAGCTGTTACCTTAGGATAAGAAGAAGAGTTGAATGAATGATGAGAAGGGGAACATACTGAATTTCTAGTGTTCAAGTAATGCTAGACTTCAAAAACTGAGTAGTAGATACATACTTCTTAACTAGAGATATAGATTTTGATTGCTAGCATTTTACCATTAAAGTTAATATGAATATCTCAGAAATTTTTGGCTAGAGTAAATCATTTCATATTTGCTTTCCTATGTTCATTACAGTTTTACTCACAATAGAAAAGTTACAGAATCAAAATAAGTGACCACTGACAGATAAAGAAAGAAAATTTTAAAGAAAGAAATCTATATATTTCTCAACCTGAAAAAAATATGAAGGAAATTCTGCAATATTCAATAATGTGGATGAACCTAAAGAAATTGTGGTAGGTGAAATAAACCAGGTATAGAAACAAATAGCACATGATCTGACACTTTTGGAATCTAGAAAAACTGAACCCCTAGAAGAAAAGTAAAATGGTGGCTACCAGAATCTTGGACCACCCTGGAGGGATGTTTGTCAAAGCATACAAAACTCCAGTTAGATAGCAGAAATAAGTTCAAGAAATTCAAGAGATCTACTGTACAATGGGGAGACAACAACATTAAGAACAATCTTAAAATTCTTTAAGAAAGTAGGTCTTGTGTCTTTATCCAAAAGATAAGTATGTGAAGTAATGCAGATATTACTTCAATTTACCCACTCTACAATGCATACATAGTTCAAAACATCATATTCATAATAATAAATACATATGCTTTGTCAGTCTAAAAATAAATACATTTTAAAAAGAAAAAAGCATGAAAAAGAATATAATTTTTAAAATGTAAAAAAATTATCTGTATCAGAGTCTTTTTTTATAACAGTGACAAAGGTAGAGACAACAGCATTCAATGTGAGTGATTTGGTTAGAAAGATTACAGAATGAGCAAGTCCATAAAGACAGAAAATAGGCTAGCAGCTGTCAGAGCTAGACAGAGAAATGAAGACTGACTGCTTCCGTGTGCAAGGTTCTTTTAGGAGGGATGAAATGCCCTGAAATTAGATTGTAGTGATAGTTGCACCATTGTGGGAATATATTAAAACCATTGAATTGTATATTTTTTTAAAATGACAGTCAGATTAAATATGGGAGAGCCAATTTCAAAAGACAGAGAGAGTTGAAAATTTGTTTCTTTATTCTGAGAAAAGAGAAACTGAAAAATACATTTGTATACAAATGAAAGTCTTTAGTTTATATTAAAGCTAGGCATAACAAGGTGCATAAGATTTAAATTAAAATCCTTACTGAATTTGTTTTTATGAATTTTGGCCTTAGTAAATTTTTTTTCAAGTACTCAAGTATTTGATAAGAAGTACATGAGATAGGAAAGTGTATTAATCAGTTTTTCATGGCTATAGTGAAATACTTGAGACAGACTGACGTCACAAAGAAATAGAGTTACTTATCCCACAGTTTTGTAGGCTCAAAGGCACAACTGTGGCAAGGGGTGAGTTCTAGGGAAAGCCTTCTTGGTCATGACCCCATGGTGGTGAGGGGCAATGGCAGGAGACCTGTGGGAAGAAGGAATCCAACAGCCAGAGAGGAAGAAGAAGTGGAAGAATGGGAGAGCCACACTCGGGTTTTTCAAGAATTAGCAAGCATCTAGTAAGTATCTCAGGTGCCTTTTGGGACCACACCCCCAACTGAACTAAGAAATCCTTCCCATTACCCTGGACTTCTTCAAGATTTCATCATCTCCCAATACTACCATTCTTGTGACCCAGATCCTAACACAAAATCTTCGGGAAGACAGAAAATCATCCAAACAATAGCCGAAGGTTTCCATGAATTATATCATTCAATTGAGCTAAAAGCTCATTTCTTTTCTTTCTCCATTATCCAGTGAATGGCAGCTTGTGAGAAAGAGTCAATAGCTTGCAAGTAAAATGTGTATTTACATACAGTGTGAATAAGTATTTTAAGATTTATTGACATAAATACGTTATGTTTCTGGGAATGTATACCTAACTTTGTATATCACATCTATTTAATCAGTACTGACTCTTGCAAGACCGCTTATTTTTCTACTTCCAGAATAATTATTTGGAAACTTTTCCCAATTCTGTGGCAACAAGCTACAGCCATATGACCAAGTATTGGTCAGTGGACTATAATTGGAATGATGCACACAACTATAAAGCATCTACCATAAAAACCACCCAGGTAAGATCTACTATGATACACTCCCTTTCTAACTGACTTCAGCGGAGATGACCCTCTCAGCATAATCCAAGACCTACAATTTGAAGACAGTGGACTCCTGAGATGGAAGGAGACTGAGTCACTGTAACACAGCTTGTGACAGAGCCTGCCTGTCCAGAAACACCTGTACTGAATGTCCGGAGGAAGAAATAAACTTCAATGATAAGATGCTTCAGCCATGTTAGCGTTAATTGTAACAACCATGAGAATTTACCCTAACCACAGCTGGAAAGACTATTGTTTTCAAAAGAGAGACAATTAGGCTATAACTAGAGGTATTTTTCTTCTCTATAGATAACAGGTCCAGGAAAATTCCGTCTATACCAGCTGGCTGGGCAGACACAAAGAAGAAAGAGGGCAACTCTGCTCTTCTGCTGCCCGGTGATCTTTATGAGCTGTAGCAAAGTCATCTGTGACAAAATTATATTGCTACCAGGTGCCTCATCAGCCAACCAGAGATGGGATGTGAGACTATTAGATGCTTGAATTAAATTAACGTGCATTTGTTAATTCAACAAATATTTATTGAGAAACAACAATTATGCCAGCAACTGTGAAAACTTTTCAGGATACACTGTTGTGAAAGTGCTTTCCTACAAGGAAATAACCGACAAACAAGTACGGCATTACCATTAGTAATGTCAGAAAGATTGATATTATTGCACCTAAATTCAGCAATTCAAGAAGGCCTACATGCTCCTGAGACAAAGAACGATTTCTGTGTTTCATTTAGATGCACTTTGGAGCTTTTCTGTCCCATTGCAAATACGTAATTCTAAGGTTTCTTAAGGTAAGTCTGAGAATGTGACTACCCACAAAGTACTCATCAGCTGCGCCGCATTTTTTCTGCCAACACGCATCTAGGTGAGATCAGAGGACTAATTCCTGCTCATGGATAATTGAAAGACATCCGTACCCTTTTTAATCTGAGGATCTAAAAGTGGGCGTGACTTCTTCAGATACTCTGTTTGCCAGCCATGCCTTAGTCATTTTCTTGACACCGAGATCCAACAGCCGACATCTGCAAACTAGAGAAGGAAAGGCGCCTCACGGTTTGTGGAGGTTTCAGTCCCTCGTGGCTCAGCTCCAAAGCAGAAGAGTGTGGGCGGGACAGTGCGATGGAAGGGCATGGGCAGCAGAAAGCCGCTCGCCTCACGGCATCTAGGAAGCAGCTAGTCAAGGGAGTCTTCCAGGTCATGCCCACAGTGACTCGCCTCTTGACCAAGCCACCCCCACAACAGCAAGTCAGCTATGGTACCCCTGTAAGCCAATCACTTTGCCAAGATCCTGCCTATGACCCTGTCGGGTTTTTGAAGTGGGGGGATATCAAGATATAAACCATACCAAGCCAAGAGACTGGAAAAACATAAAAGAGTCTGAGGTTCTTGAGATGAAAGACAGAAATAAACCGGTTCCCAAGTCACAGCTTGGATGAGAGCCATTTATGATTGGCATGCAACTCCCATGAGACTGCCACGAATAAGCAATAAACATCGGTTGAATTAATCTAAAGAGACTCAAAGCTCTATTTAAGATACCAGGATCCTGATAAATACAAAAGACTACGTTATGGACTAAGATAAAGAAAAGCAGTAGGTGGTGAACAGGATGTGGTGAAATGCTAGCAAAGCAACAAATAAATAAATAAATAAATACCATCCTAACCCCACTTGTATAATCCTGAAGAAGCTTTTTCTTTCTTTTTTTTTTTTTTCTTTTCTTAATTGGCAAAGAAGGTGTAAATTCTTGGTCCCTTCTAACACCTGTGGAACCTGCTCCTCCACGCCATATGACTGATCACAAAAGCACCACGCGTACGTGTTGAAATGGAAAGGTTTGTGTCACCACATCAAAGGCCTTATTTATTTACCATGTCTCTGTGGAAGTGTGAAAATTCAGCATCAAAATAATTGGAAAATTTTGTGAGTCAGTGTGGAAATACTAATGATTTCTTTTTAACACAAGGGATTTGGTTTAACTCCAAGAGAATTAAAATCTTTTTATTAATGTTGCTAATATAATTATCATTAAATATTATTAATATACCAGTAGTGATAGATGCAGTGATATTCTATAGGGAGAGTCAATGAGAAAAAAAATAAAGGCCTTAATTTGTTAGAGATGAAAGGGTATAGGTGTTCCCTAATGCAGGAATCTTTGTGCTGCATTTGTAAAAGAAATAGGCTTTTTTCTCAGAGACTGCTAAAGATAAAGGAAGTTAAATAAGGGTACATCGAATAAAAACAGTTACTTTACTTACCATAAACACTGAATGCCACCAAAAAAATTACTGAAAAGCTGATGCTACATATCAATAAAGGTAGGTTTTCTGCTTCCTTTCTCTGCAAAACATAGTTTATCTAGAGTAGAATAGGCTTGAAGAATTTCCTCTAACAGGTTCCCCTTACTGTTTTTAAATCTTTCTGTCAATAATCAATAAATCATCTCTGGTTATTTATAACGAGCTACATTTATTCTTTGTAAAGTATATGCATTCTCTAAGGATTACATTGACATCATTCTGTTTATAGCTGCGGTTGAGAACCAGTTCAACTCCCAAACGAATTTGCCCTGGACATTAGCTCCAGCAAGTGCATACTAACGAAGCTACAGTCTCACAATGTAATTTCCTAGTTCATATTAATCACCTTTCTCAGCACCTTAGTTGCCACACTTTACATTTATTCCCGAGTTTTCTAGTAAACAAAATGCACATCCTAAAGAAACTAGTTCATGCCATGACTTTAATACTGAAGTTCTAGTGTGAGGAAGTTCTATCAGTCATTGCTTTCAACCCAGTCCCACTGTGATATGATAGTGTATGTCTAAACATGGAACTGAAATCACTAGAGGTAGCCTAGGAATGGCTTCAGAGTTCTAAACATACCATCGTGGAACTTAAGAAGCAGCTGGGTTCCACTGAAAATTTCACATGTTAATAATAATTAGTAGTAATTACAAACATAACTGCTTCCCTAGTCACATAGATGGAGTTCCTGTTACTCTGTACTGACCTGCCAAGAGGAAACAAGCTTTCAGCACATTCGCAAGAACAAGAACTTGGCAGTTGTATGCTTAAATAGATATTAATCTGGCTTAGAAATGTTGATAGAAGGAACGCGATGTGGCTGCACAGAAGAGGAACCAGGTTGGAGCTGCTCAGAGAAAACCAAGTAAAAACACAGGTAATTGGAAGAAAAGAGGAACATACACCCTGATGCCAAAATCAATCTGAAATAGGTCAAACAAAACATAGGCACAGGACTTGAGAAAATGGCAAAGCAGCCCACAGGGCTACCATGGAGCTGTCACCTGTGCACGAGGTAAGAGCCACCATGCTGGGAAGTTCCCAAAAAATGGATGGACTGCAACAGCATGACGAACTCAAGCCATGCAGGCTGGATTTGGGATATAAGGCCCTTTGCCTTTTTGGTTTCCTCCAAACAGAAGATGCTGCAGCCTGGCAGCAAATTGCACAGCATCAACCCACAATACAAATAAAAATTTAATAAATAGATAATGACAAGATGCAGAAGCAAAATGCAATCCCAGACCTCTAGCCCACCCAGAACAAGTCCTGGAGAAAATGAGATAAAGGAAATCAGAAGCCACCCACCTTAATTTTCTGAAATGATAGCATTAAAGGTAAAAAAAACACAAAAACAAAAAACAGATGAATAGAGGCTACAGAGAAAATCAGATCAGAAATATTCTCTCAGGTAAAAAAAAGAGAGAGAGAAATAACAATCATAATGAAAGATTTGCTCAGTGAGTCTAGAGTAGACATATATTTTTAAAAAAAGAGGAGCTTAGGAAAATGATGGAAACCATGAATATTCAACATATGAAAGAAATGGAATTCATTAAATAGATTTAAATAGATATCCAGGAGATTAAAAATTCCATCCAAAGGTTACAAAGCCAAATGACCCAAGGTGAGGACAAAATGTCAGAACTAGAAGACAGGATTATTGTTAGTAACCATGAAAAGAAAGACCTCTTACACATAGCAAGGGACTACGAAAAACCAATCCAACAACCTAAAGATGAAGCAAAGAAGAACAACATAAGATTGACAAAAGTCAATAAAAAAGCAAGAGAAAATGCAAATGACATTAAAAAAACTGTTCACAGATATAAGGCAGGTAACTTCCTAAGAATGGAAAAAGAATTTAACATACAGATAAGAGAGGCATATAGAATTACAACTAGCCATAACCTAAATAAATCTATATGAAGGCATATAATAATAAAGATTCCAGAAATTTGGCACAAGAATAGAATATTAAAAGCTTTTAGAGAAAAGAAACAATCATCTGGGGTTGCTGGAGTTGTCTACTACTCCATCCATAAACAGTTACTGGCTTGTGGGGATACAGTGCCACGATTTGGGTTGCTGTCTCCACAGGCTGTGTACTAGTGAATCCAGAAAGAATCCCGGAAGTGGACTTTTTTTTTCTTTTTTTATCTCTTTTGGCTCTCTTTTCCCTCAGTCTTCTGCGGTCGTTTCCCTAAGTCGGTGGGACCCATCTTTGTTCTCCAACCTACTTACAGTCTCTTTCTCTTTTCCCACTTTTCTGCTTTTTCTTAAATTCATTTTGGGTCTGGACCCTTGGGGACAGAATTGATATTTTGTGAACCTAAGTACTATATATGATTGTTTTGCATTCTCTTGTATGGTTATAAATTCAGTTTATATGGTTGGGGGTTGTAAATCAGGGGTTGGATCAGTTTACTGTTTTGTTGGCTGTGTTTGGTGCTGTGGGTGCCACTGCAGCCAGAATTAACTCAGTTGAACTGGATAGCTGTTGGCCTTGCTGGTCCAGGACTCGGATTGACTGAGGGTCACAGAGAGAGCTGCGTTGTGGTGTCAAGGAATTAGGGACTGGACTAGGCAAGCAATGGTTTCTCATCTCTGACAAACTGAGGAGGTGGGATTTTCCAACAGACTCAGAGCCCAGGAACCAGTTACACCTGGAAGATATCTCCGGGAAGTGCTTAGCAACTGGAAGTCCTTAATACCACCATTAAAGTGGCCCACTGCAGGCAATTAACAGGTATCACTTTAGGAATTAAACTAAAAAAGAAAAGAAATGAGAAGACACCTAAACAGGTCACAACGCCAGACACCCAGTTCACCAAAAGCAAACCTAGCGGGCAATGAGGCTGGAAAATCTAAAAGTCCCCTACAAGGTTTCTTTGAAGTGTAACAAAGCAATTGAATGAGGTTTTGGAAAAAATAAAATCAGAAATAATCTCTCAAATAACCACAGAGATTACCAAAATACACACCATGCTTAGTGATGTTAGAGAAGATACAGACGAAAAAATAAACAAGCTTAAGCAAATTATGGAAGGACAACATAGGAAGCAAATGGATTCCATAAAGCAGATTCAAGTAGATA